>JAEQBH010002403.1:112500-206132 GCA_016808115.1 Tetrastigma voinierianum | reverse complement strand
AATTCAAGTTTAATAATATTTTCAGATTTCTCTTTTTAGAGTTCTCTCTTTGTTCCTCTTATCTCTTGGGTGGATTCCCTTGAGGGCAGGTTCGGCTGGCTTCTCTTGCCTTGGTGGATTCATGTTGCTTGAAGTCTTCTTGAGCCATCGTCAACCCGTCCATAGTTGATTGTGGCGCCGCCCATCCATCATTCTGATCTTGTGTGGATCGTTTCATTTAAACCATTAGTAACCACTCTTGTGCAAACTCTACTCTCCCTCCTTCATCATCTTTTCTTTAAACTTTCCATAACCAAATTTTCAACCTCGACCCAAAACTTAAATCTTGTTCATTACTCACTAAAACCTTCCTAAATACCCTTTTCACCATCCCAACCACCGCCAATGCACCATCACCAACCAAATCTCGAGAGTAGTCATAACCTATTTTGGCTTTAGAAAACTACAACCTGTTTGACTTACCTAAACTTCTTGATCATCCATCACGGTCCCGACCTTTCATGTAGGCCCTTCTTGTTCCCACTTGTTTGAGATCCCCTCCCAGCCCCCTGCTATCGAAGCCTACGAGGGACTGCTGTTTGTGGCTGACTCGGGGAGAGAACTTCGGGGCTGTGTTGAGCTCTGGCTAGAAAAGGGGCGCAAAGTGTAGACTCCAAGCTCCGCCAAGAGAGTAGCCCTACACAGGCTCCGGGGTAAGATCGACGGGGAACATTTGTTCCGTCTTCGCTGCCCGAGGCGAGGATGCTTGCCGAGGCCGGGTGAGGGGCGGCGTTGCCCTCCTTGGTCAAGGTGTCCGAGGTGGCGGGTGTGCAGCGTGAATACTACCCAAAAAGTGCTATTTTACACCCATGATATCTGGTTTTAGACACTTTTTGTGTACTAATCAGCTGATGCTTGATTGGCATGTTAAGGACCTAGCAAAACTACTAATCAAATTTTGTGGCAAGTTTTATTGTTTTTGCAGGCTTTTTATACCATAGTTAAGGATTCAGCTCAACCATGGAGAATCCAAGTTCAACTCATAGTTAAAAATAAAAAACCAGAAGAAAAGATAAGTAGAAAGCAGAAGAAAGAAAAGGAGCAAAGCTAAGAAAAGGGGCAGAGCTATGAAATTTTCCCAACCTATGAAATTGCCTTCCCTGCGCATTGTTCAAGTTTTCACCCCTGTTGACTGTTCCTACTGCCAGTTTGACTTTTTCACTTTTTGTTATCTTTTTGGTTTTCTTCTGCTTTCTCCTTACATATTAGTATTTGGATTTGTAGTTTTTGGTAATTTGTGTGGGGTTTGGCTATAAGCCTCGAGACAGACCTTTGTGGAGACAACTCTTGATCATTAATAAAATTTAAAGCGAGAACCTTTCGCGGTTCAGCTGCTCTTTTTCATTCACTTTCCTTCATTTTCTCTCACTTTCTCAGCAGCCAAACAGCCTCTAAGGATGACAACTCAGGGGATGAGTGACTAGAACCCCTTCCTCCTTGAAGTAGAGGGTCACTAGGCACAGGATCTAGGGCAAAATGAGGAGTTCCACGTTTTTCACGCAGGTACTCACTATCATTTGTGTTCTCCTTTTAACTCTAGGTTTAGATCCCTTCGATTCATGTTGAATGGTCAGTATTTAGTAATCTTTTAGTGATCACTGAATGCTTATTACTAGATCTTGTGATGTTCATTAGTTACCATTTATTACCCATTGGAATGTAAGTCAAGAAGACTTGTTTGCACTGCCTGGGAACATTAATGGCCAGTGAATGCCATTTTCAGAGAGAGTTAATAAGGGTTAGTTTTTATAGCTACATGGTCAGGTTCGGGGAGATGACTATGGGTCGAGCCTCACCCAACACGAGGAAAGGACGGAAATCCTCATTTTACCCTAGAGACTTAACCTAGTAATCGATGCTTCAAGGAGTTCTTTTCACATTTTACTTCATTTTATTTTGATGCAAACCATCCACCTCCCTTTGTTTATACAACACCCCAAATCCAAATTGGAAATTCACCTTTTAAGCTAGCTGGTAATCAACACAGCCCATCCACGTGGGCATTTTAGACCCCTTATCTTTGCCGAGTAGCTAATACTCTGGCTTGAGTAGGAGGATTTAAGGTTTATAAATATTTTAAAGGCCTAAATCTTCACCCTCTCTTTGCATTTGCACATTGAATCAAATGGCGCCATTCTTGGGATGATCTTTAGTGCAAATGACAACATAAGTAGTACTTGATCCTCAGAGATCTACACACACGGGCCCAGTTTGTTGATTTTTATTTTGTTTAGCATTTTCCATCGGTTGTTAATTTTGTTTATTTGTTTTTTAGCTAACATTATTACCTTTTAGGCTAAGTGTTTCTTTTTCTTGTTTGGTGTTACCCTGTTTTCTAGTAGGAGTGCATTTTACATTGGGTAAGGAATATGCACCTCTGCACATTTGATATGCTTCTTCATCTCGGCCTCAACCACTGCAGTCGATCTCTCCGGTTAGACAGCCGTTACGGACCTTAGCAAACTAATTGGGTGACTTTGTGGAAAGCGAAGTCGATCATTAACAAATTAAGTCGAGGAAATTGACAGCTTTGTGGACAAAGGGTGATGGACTTCAAAGCGAAATTGATCAGAAATTTGACAACCTGTAGAAATTAATTTCGAGGCTTACCAATCAGCAACATGTTTACCCAAAGGAAGAGAATCCAGAGGAAGAGTGCCTGTTTGACACTATGGTGGAGGAGCATTGTCAGCAGCGATAAATGGGGTTCTCAGAAGGCTAGCGAGATATTACGAAGGGTTATGTCGAATCCTCGGACATTGATCTTCTTTGTTTATCCATGGGAAAAGAAAGAAGCAATCTCTCCATTCTTGATTAGAGAGCGTGCAACCATTGAAGAACCCAAGCACAATTTACACTGCCTCTACTAACCCGATGTATATCACGCCTACATAGCACAATCTATACCTAAAGCTTTTTCTTGCTAAAGTTGAGAGCTGAATCCATTTTGCCGCTGCCTTACCGCGTAGGAAGTTAGTGGCCATTGTTCCAAACTTTGTCACTACGCCCGAAGACAACGCGGTTGCTCATGTTGCATGGCACAGCGAATGGCCGATACCGAGATCATCTTGGTTCAGATTGGAGCACCTGGACCTCATCAATTCCATGGCTCCACCGGTTCATCCCGGCACCACCGGGAGCCAGAGGCTGCCGTTGGGTGTTCAGGTCTCCCACAGGCTGAGTTCACTCACTTTTTGTTGATTTTATTTTATTTATTTTTGCTTTATTTAATTTTTCTTTAGGTTGTCTATAATGTTAAGTTAATCTTTGTTTTTAGGCGATTTCATTTTTGTGCAATTTTAATTTTCTCGTTTATTTTTGGGGTTGTGTCAAATATTTGCGGGGAAGTCGGACAAGGAAAGAGCCCGAGAATTTTATAACTGCGAAAAATTTTTGCAGCCTGCTAAATTTCGCAACCACACTGTAGCGCATGTACGGAGATCAATTTGGCATGATCTTTGCTCTCAGTGACAACTGTGTAATTTGTCTTTATGTTAAAAAAAAAAAAACTTTTCTTTTATTTACTCTATTTATATATTTAATACTATATATTTCAAAAAAAGAATTATCCTCAAAAAAAAAAATAATCGCAATGTCACGGATGCGAAATGTTCGCAGGATTGTGAGAATTTTGCAACCCTACGAGAATTAGCGAATCAGGGCACCGTAACCCTCATGACCCCCGATTTTTCGGCCGTTTTGTTTTGTCATAACTTTTTTCATCCGAACTTTGTTTTTGGTAATTTCGGTATCGTTGGAAAGCTTAGAGAGTGTATAATATAAATATAGCCAGAAAGAATATTTTTTGAATTATTATAAGGCATGTTTCAAATGCTCCAATGGTCCTTTTTCCTCTCTTTTCTTCTTCAACTTGTTCATTTGAGCCCCAAATGGGTAGACCAAGGTCTCGGTAGAAATCTTGCGAAGTCTCCTATCCAACAACGGGAACATTTTATCAAGAAGGTATCACTTCCTCCTTTAAATTTCCATTTCATAGCCACATTGAGGATAATGTTGAATTTGGTTGGGGGGGAGAGTTAAGGAAGGAAGTGTTGTTTTATGTTTTTGAGCAAGTCTTTTTGTTTAATTGAATGACTTTCTAGTTAGTTAGTTTTTTTTATAATTCATGTTTTTAGTTTCTAGTTCATCCTTTTCAATTTCTAATTTTCGGAAAGAAAAATTTTATAATGCCAGACTTGCAATATGAAATTGAAAATTTGTTCCAATAGTTGTTGATCTCTTTACAGAATGGTGTTAGTAACGCCCAGTTCAGTTTGATAACATGTTGAAACTCTTCGGTATTCGACCTTTCACCGTTGGGCTTTCACACACTATGCACATTAGTTTCGTTTATGGCTGAAAAAGCGTCTAGCCTCCACAAATCTTGCAAGCTAAACACAGTTTTGTTGACACCTTGTGTGCAGGTTAGGACCCATGAAAGAAGGCCAATGGGTCTTCAATTTTAAGTGAAAAAGAAAAGAAAAATTGTGTGAAGCACATGTGAAACTAGAACTTGTTCAGGGGTATATAGAAAAGAAAGTCTCTTTGGCTTGGTGCTAAACCAGCTGGTTAGAGTCACCCAGGCTTTGTGCTAATTGCATGGGTGGATGGGTAGAGCTTAGAAGGTAGTGAGTGCTAGGTTTGAACTCAATAAGAGTCGAGGGTGACACGAAGAGTTAAGTGGTTGAAGATCCTTATGACTTGATGCTTTTTAAGCCTTGATCAGTTAAAAGGGTCATGGTGGACCCAGATTACATGGACGCGGGTTGATACCTTAGCATTGCACCCCCACATCCAAAAAGGGAGTTGTGGAATGAAGTGATTAATTTGACGAGGTTGGATTAGTCTTGCTAAGTTTAGATCTTGAGGTTGGGGAGAGGATAGCTTGATGGTGTACGAAAGCTAATCAAGTTAACACTTAGGTTTGTGGAAGATTTAGGATGGTTCTCTAGATTTGAAACCCTTGTTTTGTATGTTTGCATAGCACACTCTCTTCTTGAGATGGTCATTGGGCGGGGCTTTGATAACTTACTCTGCGGGCAGGTTTATCTTTAATGATTCTAAAGCCATTTTTGTAGATATATTCATAGCTCATCTTGCTTTTAATTGCTTTTCTTCTTCTCTTTCATTGCTAAAGTTAGCAATGTGTCGGTTGAGGGTGTGATTTCACGAAGTGCTATTTACACCCTTATTAATAGGTTTTGAAGCGCTTTGTATTGCTAATCGACTATTTAACCACCAAATTGGCATTTAAAGGACTAACAAGCTACTAATCAAATTTGTAAAGATGATTTTGTTTGTTTTGGGCTTTTATCAGTAGATAGGGATTTAGATCAACCATGAAGATCAAGTTCAACTCACTTGTTTTAAATCATTTAAGAAAAAGAAGAAAGCGAGCTGAGAAGAAGAAGAAAGAATTGATTTGCTGAGATTTACATAACCTAAGTACCTTCATGCCTTATTTGTTCAAGTTTTCACCTGATTGACTATTCACCTTCCTGCAGTTTGACTTTTGCACTGTTCTCTTTTTGGGCTCTTCCTACTTTCTCCTTGTATTAATGTTTGGTTTGCCAGTTTTGGTAATTTTGTATTGGGGGTTTACTGGCTTCTGTAAAGCTGGGACAAGACATATAGGAGATAATATGATCATTAATAAAATTTAGCGGGAACCTTTCGACGGAGTTCAGAAAGCTACACCTCATTTTCCTTCACCTTAATTTTCTCGCTTTCTCTTGATGACAGCTAGGGATGACAAGCTCAGATGAGTGCTGTACCAGACCTCTCCTTGGTAGAGATTCTCAGCCTGAGATCTGGGCAAAACCGAAGAGTTTCCGTTTTTCATGCGATTACTCACCATCATTTGTGTTCTCCTTTTAACTCTGGTTTGAATCCTTTGATTTGTGTTGAATTGTGGAGCATTTGTTAATCCCCAAAATTCGTTGGATGCTTATTACTAGATCTTGTGATGTTCATTGGTTGCCATTTATTCCATTGGAATGTAAGTCAAGGAGACTCGTTGCCTTTGACTAAGAACATTAATGGCGATGAATGCCATTTTCGAGAGGAGTTAATAAGGGTTAGTTTTATAGCTACATGAAGATCGATTCGGGAAGCAGCTATAAGATGCCCTCCCCGGCACAGAGAAAGGACCTAAAAATCCTCATTTACCACAGAAGACTTAACGGTAATCCAACGCTTCAAGAGTTCCTTTTATTTAATTTATTTTTATTGTTGTAGTTTCACCATGAAAACCAGTTTTTCATCAAACCTTAAGTGAAAACAAATTCACCAATTTGAACCTCATTTACTAAGTCATTTATTTTCAAAAGAAAAACCCATCCCTGTGTTCGACCCTAGAGCCACCACTGGTATGTGTCTGACGGTAGGAAGGAATTAGATTTATAAATTTTGTTGGTCGGACCAACCTCTTTTGGCACCTGAATCATCATCTCTCATATTCAAGAGGCAGGGTTTCTTCGAGAAGGGTACATTGAGCCTCCTTTGAAGTTCTTCCTATCTCTATATGGAGCCGCCAGTGTGACATGTGCCTTCCCACTCGATCTTTGGGAGGCGTGATGTCGTTTTGGGGCGCGGGGATGAGGACTCGTTGCTTACTAGTGGGCTCTGCCCTCGGAGGTACGCCATCCTATCCTCGGGACTCTGATCTCGAGGCGGATGCCTTGTCACGTTGAGCTTTGACCCTATCGCTCGGGGGCCATCTACGTATGTCAGCGATGCATCTCTTATCAAGTCTCATGCGACCTTACTCTGAGTTATCTGCTAACTCCGTCTTGTTCCTTGGTAGATTGGTCCTTATATAAAAGAGCTTGGCGAGGAGAATTTAGTTTGTGGGAGCTCTACTAAAACCAGCGAGGCATCTCAAAGCTAAAATTAGCCTCCTTGTCTCAGAGAGTTTCATAGACTCTGACTCGGATAAGATTGTGAGGATGTTGTGAAGCATAAATGGAGCTTGAAGTACACCTCGAAGCCTCAGGCGAAGCTAAAGGGACGGAGAAAATGAGGCAAGGAGGGCTAGGGGTTGCCAAGGATGACTCACCCGGGTGGTCGGGAAAGGCTTAGTGCGTCGAGAAGAGCCATGCACCAGCGGCGATATTGGATCGGACCTTGATGGGCTCAGCTAAAAAGCTCGGGTGGGAGGCTTGACTAGGGATATTCGTCTGGCGCATTACAAGCGGGGCTTCGAGACGAAGAGCGTTGCTTCAGGGTGATGTATGGCGAGGGGCGAGCTTCCACGCCATGAGGACTGGGATGGCTTGCTTTCAGTAAATTGCGAGTTTTAAGGATTTGGACTTCAATTTTCAAGTTCGATGAAGAAGAGGCGGAAGAATGGATTTCGAGGGCGGTAGATCCCGGGTGTACTGGGTACCCTTAGCTGCGTCCTATTCTGCGATGAGCACAGATTCCCTCGGTGGCTCTGTCGTTTAAAGACGCGTGACTTGCGGCGGAGGCTGCATACATTCAGGCTATGGCAGCTCTAACACCAAAATATTTGACGTATAAATCGCGTTGCGTTTGGCCTAACGACTCTAAGCCTCGGACATTTGTAACGCTAACATTGGTTTTGTTATTCTATGAATATCCGTCCTTCTACCTTCTTGGTTTTACCGTCTTCTTTATGACTTTGTATTCAGGTTTCTGGTCATCCAATCTTTAGATACAACACTCTGGCCATTTATCTGTACTAGTTGGCTAAGCTCTTGGGCTCGTCAGCCCAGGCTATGGCTCTGGGTTATGGCCTTACATTTTATTAGATTCATGAGCTTGCTTCATGGCCTTTGAAATTCGAGCTTCATGGCCTTTTAAGTGAGCTACGTGCTCCTTTAAAGGTGACTCACATTAAGCCACTTTGAAAGCTAAAGCTGACTCTTTTGACCTTGGCTGCTGGCTCGACTAGTGAGCTACAAAGCCCTTTTGAAACTAAGCTACATGGATCTTTTGAAGTTGAGCTACAAGGCTCTTTTGAAACTGAGCTGCGTGGCTCCTTGGCTACTTGTCCCTATGGGTTGTTAGGTTCTTAGAGCCTTCATAGCCTTTGAGCGAGCTACATGGCTCCTTTGGTGACTCTAGGCTCTTTTGAGGCGAAGGCTACATGTGGCTCCTTTGAAGCCGAGCTACAAGGCTCTTTTGAAAATGAGCTACAAGGCTCTTTTGAAATTGAGCTACAAAAAACCTAAGAGTTAAAAAACTAATTATGGGAGAAGGGTCTCCAAAGTCTCTCTCGAAGATGGGTTTCTGTCATTTAACCTCCCGGTTTAGATTAGGTTCTTGTGAACATGTGATTTCCGTTTCAAGGAAACATGTTTCTTCTAAGAGAGCTGTGCATCCTGTTTTCGAACGGCAGATGGAAATGGCCAGATCTGGGGTCATGGTTCGTGAGAGTTTGGAGTTATTGGGTTTGGAGCATCATGCTCCAGATCTAGGTGTTAGAGATGACTTGAGAGCAAGGATCTGATCAGGGAATTTTGATCTGTTGATGACAGCAGATAAGATTACCGCATTCAGTGAAATGACATTTGGATCAATATGGTTGCAGCAAAGCGATCAAGTTGATGTCGAGATCAGGTGGCGGAGGAAAGATCGATTAAACGTTTCGCAAGCGCTGACGTCTGGCATCGATCGATAGGAAGGAGGATTTGGCTCTCTACCTTCGTGGCGGATCGGGTCGCTGCTTTCGAAAGTTCGGTTCTGGCGAGTGCATCTTACCGGATCTCGTGTTACCCAATCGCGGAGTCTAGTTCCCAGGTTTATTTCGTCTTGAGCACGGCGCGATGAAGGATCTTGGTACGATTTGGGTTCGGATCGAGGTGAGGGCGTCTTGCGGGTTTAGTTACGAATCTTGGGTCCGGGCTTATTCTCCCGCACTTTCGATTCGACGCCGGCCTTGGCTCCGCTTAGCGGTCTGCGGTGCCTTATCATTTGCGAATTACGTCGGCTATCCAGTCCGTTTGAAGGTTTTCATTGGAAATTAGGGTTTCACGAGTGCTAGAGCTCATTGGCTGTCGCGCGTCAAGGATGACGGCGTTCCGAACCACGGCGCCAGAAGAAATAGGTGGTCGAAATTGTCTTGGACTTTCTGGATGGAAGTTGATCGTGGCGAAATTTAAATGCGACATTGTCCATTTTAGGAGCGGGTGCTTTACGGCGGTGGTTAGTTAATTCTGAGTGTTATCCCGCTATGTTTACGTCATGTTCGGGCTCACGGGCGTGTAGTTGGACTTACAGCTCATATGGTTTTGCATTCTAATCAGGTCGTTTTGGGCCGTCGAGTTGTTTCGCCATTGTTGGGATTTCTTTGTTACGAGGCCGTGATGCGGCTATGGGTTAATCTTTGGTACTCATCAGGGTGTCGAGACTCTTCTTTGTGTCCCGGTCTCATTTCTTTGTGCCAATGCTAGGTTGCTTGTGCCCGGATTGTGGGTTGTGTGGTTTTCCTTGGGTTGTTCCCTTGGTTGGTTTAGTCTGGTACCCTTTAGTTTGTGGAGTTTTCTCTTGGTATCCTTGTTTGCCTTTACTTGCGCTGTAAAAATTTGGGTTTTAGTTTAATCCTTCTTTGCCCGGGGTGTGGGTTATTATTATTAGTTCTGGATTTAAATAATTGTTTGTGTGTGAGACTGAGTTTTGGGTTTGTCTTCTGTCTTGAGGTGTAGAGCTTGGTTATTATTGGTTGTTTGCCTATTGGCATTTGGTTGTGTTATTCTGGTGATCTTCCTCTAATTTTAGTGGAGGTGCTGTCCGTTTTTCGTTTTCTCTGGTGGCCTTGGCCTCTTGTATTCTCTTGATTGTTTGTGGGGCTTTGCCCTTTTGGAAATAAATTCTTAATTATCCAAAAAAAAAAAAGTGTTCTGAAGGCTCCTTGGCCGCCAACATGGGGGTGTAGGTTCTTAGACCAGAGCTACATAGCCCCAGAGCGAGCTACATGGCTCCTTTGAAGCTAACCTACCTAGCTCTTTTGAAATTGAGCTACGCGGCTCCTTGGCTTCCGCCAGCCTTACAGGCTGTTGAGTTCTTAGAATGAATTTATGACCTGCCCCAGTGAGCTTCATGGCTCCTTCATCTTTCTTCTCTTGAAGCAGTGTGACTCTTTAAAGCTAGTTGCATGGAGAATCGAACGGATGGTGTGACTTCCCAAGGAGTCAAGCTTCTCTATAAATTCTCACCTTTAATTGGCATTGTATTTATCCTGGCTTTGATTTCCTTCCCTACCTTTGTCGTGGAGTTCGGACATGATGAAGCTTCAAGATTTGATTGTCATGGCGCGAAGCCTGTATGATGGTCCTAGGCCGTCCTTTGGTTTCGTGGTTCGCGTTGTTGGAGTTGTGTTTTCCCAATCCCTTGTGGGAGTTGTTTGTTCCTAATCTCATTGTGGGAGTTATTTCTTCGTGCGCGCCATTACCGGTGGACGGGAACATATTTGGAAAGAAGAAGCGGCGGCGCTGGAGAATTTTGATCCGCCTCGGTACTTTTCCTCCTCTTTCCTGCTTCTCTTTCTTTTTCTCTTTCTCTTTCTTGTGGTTTCGCACCAGTGCAGGTGTTGGCCGTCATTGATCTTTTGAGATGTAAAGAAGCATTCTAATGCTAGAACGACTTTTGCTGATTGTAATTTTCTAAGATGTAGAAACGACTTTCTTTGATTGTAATTTTTGAGATAAATGAAATAAAGAATGCGATCTTTTGGAAAGCGTGTGTCTTGATGGGAATTACACTAAAAACAACAATAGTAATGCGCGGGCTGAAGCGCAAGCCCGAGCGTAAGCGGCGTGCCTATGAAGGGATTTGAGGTGAGCCCAATAAAAAGTCTCGGCCCATGATGAAAATCCTACCCATGCCCAGCTGCGGTCAGGGCCTAGAGTGAAACACATACCATATGATCAAATGAAGTACTAGGCGCTAAAGAGCCTGATGTGAAAGGAAAAATACCCGGTCTCCATGATCCACCCCACGAGATCGGGGAAAGAAGAGTCTTTCTGATGTGGCTCTCATTATCCCTTAACGATCGGTCTGTGATAAGAAAAAAACTCCTCATCCAATGGGAGAGATATCGTATCACCATCTAACAAGGAAAGTAACCCTTGTTCCGCATAAATGTCGATCCATTACACCCACAGGTATGCGGTAGAATTGCACCCGAAGCGATTGATCTTTTCTTTCATAAAGAAAGAGATGGCTTGGGCATCGGAAGGTGGCATAGTTGAAACTACGGATCACCGCCTTTGTTTTATGTTGTTTTTGTAGATGACACATCGCCTTGAATCGGCGAATTGGTAACTGACTCGACCAGCTTAGTCGATGCAGATAGAAAAAGCACCATAAGTGCAAAAATAGAAATAAATATGAAACAAATGCAATACTCTTAGCTATAATAATACCAATGGGACCGAGTTCAAGTAGTTGGGAACCAGGGCGGGCATGGGAAAGGGAAAGGATCAGGTTAGGTACTATATTGCAATGAAGGAAGTGAAGAAATGTGAAACATGCTTATTTCCAATATATGTCCCACAGTTTAAAGTATTTTGATTTTCGTAAATCTTCTGATAATTCCATATGATTGGGATGAGAAGACCTTGCCTTCCCTAAATTAATTTCCTTTCTTTGAATTAAAATTTATTTATAATTTTGTATGATAACTTTATGTATCCGTCTTACATTAGTATTAGATGAACAAACTACGACTCCTTACGAGATCTTAGCGAGGCAACAGTTTGGTGAGCTTGTACTTTACTTTTTGCTTATTAAGCAAATTTGTTTTTAAGAAAACACAAAAAACACTAAGTAAGGCATAAGAAAACTTTTGAAAACACCAAAATAATGTACCTATGTTTTCAAATAATTTACAAAAATAGGTACCAAACAAGTCCTCAGCTTCCATATGTTTAGTTTCTCAAGAAAATAAAGATTTAATTACCACATTATCAACAAAAGAGTATCACCACAGATTTTAATGGGAACCAAACCCAAAGATTTATCACCACATTATCAACAAAACACACCAAATAAAATCGAAAATGTAAGAAGTTTTTCAATAAAGAGCGGTCCGATGTAGGAGGTTACTGTTTGTGTTGATGGGTATGGAGGAAAAGAAATGGAGCCACAAAACACCAGCCTTTCACGCCGTCGCGAAGGGAAAACGCAAGCCTTAAAGGCATCGTCGGGTAGAAGGAGATGCGAGAAATGGAAGAAATGGAGGAGGGAAAGAAAGAAGAAGGGGCTTGCTTTCCAATTTAACACCGGGTAAATCGCTTTCTTTGTGGTCTTATCTTTTCATTAATGATAAAGCGGTTGTTGAGGACAAGCGACTTGAATCAATTAAAAATAGTTGTTTGGGACAGCTAACGCTAATGGAGTCTCTAGACAAGAAATATAAAAGCCCAGAGGGATCTTTAAAGATCTTAAAGAGATTGTTTTAGTAGGTTTTGGATTAGATAATGGTGGACTAAAAAACTATGGTGAGTTAAGTTCAAGAGATCCAAGTGATCCTGCATGAAATTCATTCTGAAGGGATGATTGTGAGTGAAGCCTTTCAAGTAGCTGCTATCATTAAGAAGCTACCACCAACATGGAAGGACTTCAAGAACTACCTCAAACATAAGCGAAAGGAGATGAACATCGAAGAACTAATTGTTAGACTTCAAATTGAAGAAGACAACAGGCATTCTGAGAAGAGGGTTTCATCTCAGTTTGGAATAAAGGCTAATGTAGTGGAGCGTGGTCAAAGCTCTAAGTTTAAAAAGAAGACAAGCATAGGATTCAATTTAGGACGGAGAATATCGAAAAATTCGAGGAAAGGTAACTGGTGTGACGAAGATGGAGTCACAGGCGGATTGTAAGCGCTAGAAGAATAAGAACAAAAAGGCATATGTGATAGAAGAAATCACACAAGAGGTTGATGACTTGAACCTCTCAGCTGTTGTCTCTGAAGTGAATCTAGTTAGGTCTAACCCTAAAGAATGGTGGATCAATGCGGTCTGTCGGTATTGTTGCTCGGACGAGAATAATATTCCTTTCCTTCGAGCGGGTTGATAGTAGGAAGTTGTTCTGGAGTAGTGCGCGCGTCGAGATCCAAGAAGCGAGAAGGTGATCTTAGAAAATGACATCTGGAAAAAAAACGACCTTTGAACAATGTGTTGTATAATGCTGAAATCCTCAAAAATCTCGTTTACGGTTCTTTGCCCGAACAAGCATGGTCGGGATGGTGTTCGAGACTAACAACGTTGTCGTGTCAGCGTCGAGAAAGATATTTATGAGGAAGATATGCATGTCAATGGGCTTTTCAAATTAAATATAATGGCTGTATGGCCGTAGAATAAAACAAATGCTTCTTTTGTGTATGTGATTATGAGTCTTCCAATTTACTTGTAATGGGCCAGGCATGTTAATTATGTTTCTTTTCAAGAGAATAAATTGGCAAATCATATTCCACATTTCAAATTGATATCAAACTAAGTGTGAGACTTGTGTGAGGCAAAAATAACAAGGTTATCTATTCAAACAATTGAAGAATACAAAACCTTCCGATAAATCTCAGTATTTGTGATTTAAGTTTACCTGTGAGGGGGTGAAATAAGTATTTTATTCCTTTTTTTCGACATTAACACAAAATCACTATGTGTATTCTTGCTTAAGAGCAAGAAGCTAAGAAATTTATACTATCGTGAGTTGAAGGAGTGTAGCTTAGTGGGAAAATTAAGTTGATAAGGAGTAATCGTGGTGATGTATGTAACACCTATTGGTGATTACTATGCACAACATGGAATTAGACATGAAGTCTCTCCACCATATTAACCTCAGTCAAATTGTGGGTGAAAGGAAAAATCGTACCTTGAAAGAAATGATGAATTCAAATTTAATAAGTTATGGGTTGCCTCAGAACATGTGGGGAGAAACCCTTTTTTTTGGAAAATTACCTTTTAAATAAGGTACCTCAAAAGAATGAACAAAAGACATCATATGAGCTATGGAAAGGAAGACAACCTTCCTATAAATACCTACGAATGTGGGGGTGTCTTGCCAAAGTGGTTGTACCTACACCTAAGAAAGTGAAAATGGGTTCAAAAACCATTGATTGCATTTTCATAGGCTATGCAAAAATAATAGTAGTGGTTATCGATTTCTAGTGTATAAGTCTGAAATCCTTGATATACACAAAAATACGATAATGGAATCAAGGAATGCGTCGTTCTTTGAACATATTTTTCCATGTAAGTCCAACAAGGGACCAAGTTCATCTAAGCGAACATATGAGACTATGAATGAAGATAGTCAGGACAAAAACCAAGAACAAGAGGTTGAAGATGAACCTAGACGCGGTAAGAGAATAAGGATCGAAAAATCTTTTGATCCAAATTTCCTTACTTATTTTCTAGAAATTGAACCTCAAAGCTTCCAAGAAGTTGTGAACTCCAGAAGGCCCTTTATGGAAAGATGCCATCAAAAGTGAAATTGATTCCATCTTACAAAATCATACTTGGGAACTAGTGGATCTTCCTTGGTGTAAACCAGGATATAAGTGGATTTTGAAAAAATGAAACGGAGATGAAAAAATTGAGTAAAGTCAAGGCGAGAGCTTGTAATTAAGATTCTGAAAACGAAGAAGGTGCGATTGCTTTGATACTTATTCTCTGGTGACAAGAATAAATTACATAAGAATGGTACTTGCAATTGCTGCATTACGGAATTTGGAAGTTCATCAAATGGATGTAACAACTGCATTTCTTAATGGGGATCTAGATGAAGAGATCTACATGGAGCAACCTGAGGGTTTTATAGCTCTAGGACAAGAAAAGAAAGTCTGCGGGTTGGTGAAGTCCCTATATGGCCTAAAGTAAGCACCAAAACAATGGCATCAAAAGTTTGATAGTGTTGTTATGTTATTGTGATTTCATCAGCCAAGGTGTGATAAGTGTGTATATGTCAAAGATACAAAAAATGGATACATTATACCATGTCTGTATGTTGATGACGTGCTCATTATTGGTAGTGATGATAAAATGGTCAAATCTACCAAGGCTATGTTAAACACAAGGTTTGACATGAAAGATATGAGATAGCGATGTGATTTTTGGGGTTTAAAATCTAAGAACCTCGATGGACTAGTTCTTAGTGTGACGCCCCAGCTCGGCATAGGGTGTAAGTGAGGATCATTTTTTTTTCTTCCATATAAACTTTAAAGGCTTTAGTTCATTCATATAATGTTAAACATTAGCATATTATATTAGCAGCGGTTACAAAATATATATAGAGCTCCATATAAATGCTTCAGCATTTACAATATTTACATTGGTTTACAAAATTTCATATACAAAATATACAAGGTCTTCCAGTGGACACACTATTGATGTGGCCTTTGTTGCTGATGTGGATTGTCAGGTCATCTGTTTCCTCTTAATACTACGGATTGAACTTAATTCTACTTTTCAGCAGTCAGAATTAAAACACATGGATGACCTCTATTAAGGGTCACCACAATTCTATACAAATGCTTATAACACATATAACATTTACAAATTCATATCATTTCTCATATATATAACAAGTTTCATTTCTTATCATCTTCCATATACTTTTCATGTCATCTTATACTTTACTTCTTGTTCTTGTAACTGTATACTATCATCGCATAGCGGTACTATGCTTCTCATATCATATCATCTCACTCTCATTCTGCCCTTTCATTTGCATATACATCAGTTCTTTTCTCATTAATATCTGCATAAACCTTGAAGTGGATACGAGGAAACTATAAGGGCGAAGGCGGCTTGTACTCCTTGTTTGAAGCAGTGAATTACACATAAAGGAGCTTGTGTTATCATTATGCGAGATAATGACCATCTACTGGGACGGCGCTATGGTGTGATGCAGGGCCACCGTGATCCCAGCGGGATCTCCATTTAATGGCTGGGACCTCGATATCGAGCTTGTATCTTTGCGGACTTGGTTTTCCCTAACCAGGCGTGCCATCTATCTACCAGTTTCGCGAACAATCAATGTGTATTTTATGTTTAGTATATATCTCATATTCCCGAATAATTATTGTCATTCGGTAATCATATGTGATATATATATATATATATATATATATATACAATCATTTATTCATAACTTTGCATTTCATGTCTGTTTGTGTGTAAATAACTATGCTTGCAACCTTCTTATGAGTTGTTTGGTCTGTATCGAATAACTATGGTTACCTGCAGACTCTTGTTTTCATGTGTTTTCCAGGAACTAATATGAGTTTCAATCCATCATGCTATCTATTGATGAATTCTTGAAGCTCAATGGGCTTTCCATGGGAGTCGAAGCATGAATGGGAGTTAGACAGAAGAAGTTATGACCTTAAGGAAATTTGGGAGACCATCGTAGTTAACCTAGGCAGTGACTGTTGCTTGGGGCTGACTCCTGTTCTGGACTGACTCTATCTATCACCTTGGTCCAACATCTAATATCTTCCTCAGGCATATGGATGGATTCTTGACTCAATAAGGCTTATAGAGTCGAACTTTCGAATCGGAGTTCAGACGAAGAAGTTATGACCTTCCGAAGTTGAAGGTCATACGTAGTCAATCTAGACGAGCTGACCTGAACTGACGAGCTAACCTGTTCTGGACGAGCTCAATCTATCACCTCGGTCTGACATCTCTAATAATATCTCAGGCATACACCAAGTGTAATTCTTGTCAATGGGTTTCTAGCAAGATTAAAATTTTTAATCAGAGTTCAACGAAGGAATATGACCTTAGAAAGTTGGAGGGTGCATGCGTAGTCAACCACGGCGAGTTGACTGGCGAGCAACTGCACTGAAGTGACAGGCTCAGTCTAACACCTCAATCCAAGCATCTAATATCTTCCTCAGGCATATGGATGGATTTTGACTCAATGGGCTTTCATAAGTCTAAGAACACCAATCCGGAGTTAAAAGAAGGAGATATGACCTTAGAAGTTGGAGTAAATAGTAGTCAGCTTTGACAAGCTGACCTGAAGCTGACGAGCTGCTTGAAGTGACTAGGCTCTCAAATTAACACCTTGGTATGACATCTAATATTTTCTATCAGACATATGGATGGATTCTTGACTCAATGGGCTTTTTCGCAAATTCAGAACTACCCCAAATCGGAGTTCAAACAAAGGAGATATGACCTTAGAAGTTGGAGGTGTAAGTAGTCATGACAAGCTGACTGGAAGCCCGACAGAGCTGCGAGTTGAATATCAGTCTAACACCTCAGTCTATCTCATCATCTTCCTCAGGCATATGGATGGATTCTTGACTCAATGGGCTTTCCATGAGTCCCCAGAACACCAAATCGGAGTTCAGCGAAGGAGATATGACCTTTCGAAGTTGGAGGTCATCGTGATCAACCACGGCGAAGAGCTGACCTGAAGCGAACGAGCTGCACTGAAGTGATGACTCAAGTCTAACACCTCGGTCTGAAATCAAATATCTTCATCAGGCATATGGGTGGATTCTTGACTCAATGAACTTTCCATGAGTCAAAACACCCAATGAGTTCAAGCAGGAGATATGACGCCAGAAGTTGGAGGTCATGCGTGATCAACCACGCCAGTGTTTGAGTGAGCAAACTGCACCTGAAGTGACAGGCTCAGTCTAACACCTCATTAACATCACAATATCTTCCTCAGGCATATGGATGGATTCTTGACTCAATGAAGCCATAGAGTCGAGAACACTAAATCGAGTTCATAAGAACTATGACCAGAAGTTGGAGGTCATGCGTGATCAACCACGACAGGCGACACAGGCTGACGGTGACCTATACGGAGACGAGCTGAGCTCTTGGGGACAGGTTGAGCTCTGGGTGAGCTGATCTCTACGGGACGAGCTGAGCTCTTGGACGGTGAGCTACGGGACGACCTCTATGGCTGACCTCTCACCCAGTACCCCATTGTTCGAGCAAAGACCATAGCAGACTCTCTGAGATTAAAATTGAGGGGTGAAAAGCCCCCACAACATCAGTTTCATTGATGTGGCTTGCAATTGAAGGACTCCTCCCAAATTCCTTTCTTTCTTACCCAAAAGAAGTTCTAAGATCCGACTAATACGTAGGATCAAAAATGCGAGAGGCTACTTGGTTTCACAATTGCACCGACCCTATCCTAAAACACAACTTCATCAGAAGCGTAGAACTTTTTCTCAACTCAACCCACAAAATGAGTTTAGGAGTTCAACCCCAAACCACTTTTACAAAATAGGGTTCTAAGCCCATATATCCATACTGAAATTTGCCATTCCATACTAAAATTTGGGTTCATATAATTTGTTCATACAGCAGTCTTCTTTTCCTTTCCTTCTTTCTTCTTTTCTTTTCTTTCTTCTTCTTCTTCCTTTCTTCTTCCTTTCTCTTCTCAGCCTCTCTCTCCAGATAATGAGATATTTATTTGGTCTTATCAACCCTGGCTCACTTTCCGGTCAGGAGAAACTTCCCTCCCTCTTCTTCAGCCTTGTCTCTTCCACAATTTTTCATCATATTTCATTCTAATATCTTTCTTTTATTACTCACTGGTCCTCTAACTCTCTGTGTCTCTTAAGTTTAACCTTTAATATTCTACTTTGGCATATGAGCTTGTCATTATACCTGAATACTGAATTGGTAACAGTAATTTTACCTCATTATTCATGTTAATTCATTCTTTCTTATTTTATTTTATCTTTCATTTTATTCAGAAAAAATATCTTTGTTACTTTATTATACCCCTAAACATGTTATAAAACTGCACAAAATTATAATTTGAAGTGTTAGCAGTCGATCACATTAGCATGAATAAAATCTTGAAGACCAGTTTAGTAAAGATGATTACGGTGTGAGTTTGCGAGTGCAAATCTTCATACTACAAGTAAAGGTGAGAGTGTATCTCAGTGAATCTTCTAGGATGATTGGAAGTCTAATGTACTTAATGAGTTGCAAGATGAATGTAGGCTACCGGTTCGTAAGCTAATATTTACGAGTAATCAATAAATGATCCTTTTCATTTTTCCCTTTACATTTTGACTGAGTGTTAGCATTTCCTATATACATCTTACCACGTATATAATTCATGTAATTTGTAACACACAATCCATGGCACCACAAATCAAGCATACACAAGAAAACCATAAATGCATGCTGTAGTCTAATCCTATCTGATGGGCTCTGGGTAACCTCTACCCTAGACCTTCATAACAAACTATGATGCGGATATCGATTTCGAGCACTAGGTAATTCTAACTCCAAACTCACGACACCAAGCGCCAACACATTGATGCTCTTATCACCTTAATGACCATGGCCTAGCCAAGTCCCTATGGCTTAGTGTACACAATAACTCTAATACGGCTTTGTATGCACAGGGTCCACGTTTCGATATCAGTGACTATTGGAGCTTACAATGTGTCTAATATCATGAGACCTATACATGATAGGACTATGGCTCAGTCGGAGAGGTCCTTGAAGATGTATTCATCAAAGTGGGAAAATTTATTTTCCTTGTGGACTTTATGGCTAATGGACATGGAAGAACTTAGAAGTGGAGATTTGAAGAGGCTAAGGTAAAAAGAACAAAACCCTAAGCTTCATCTTTTGTGATTTTACTGATGTTAGGGGAAAACCCCGATGTGGATAAAAAAGAGTTTTATTGTTTTAGTTGTAAATGAGTTTTGGGGTTGTGTTGGGTTGAGTTTTGAGAGTATTGTTGGTTAGATTGGTTTTGTGTAATGTTTGTAAAAGGGAAATGTTGGGTTTTCAAAGGAAATGCTGCCAAATTTTTGTCAAAACCCCTATTCTTGTTTTGGCTATAGATTAAGTTATAATCATCCAAATGAAGTGATTCTAATTGGTAAAGAACCATAAGAGATATGTATACAAATTTATAGAAGGGACCAAGAGAAAATGGTAGCTCTAAGGCTCCCAATACGAGGCTTAAAGTGGCTGGTAGCTCACGGGTTTGCTCTTTACAATTTTGGGTATTGTTATAGTGTTTGGCCACAAGTTAGTTTCACTCATCCAATTCGTAGATTCAAAATTCTGGGTAAATTAGACTTCTAGGAGAATAATTTCCTTGAAGGAAGTGTAATCAAATTGTAACCCCAAAGTTCCCATAAATTTTTCAAGGGTGGGTATGTGTAGAGCAGTCGGTCTTTGCAAATTGGGTAGTACGGATGTAAAATGCAATAACTTGAGTTTTGGTGATCCAAATTGGATGATTCTAGTTGGATAAGAAACCTTATTACCATAGCCTAAAATGTGTAGAAGGAACCATTACCAATTTATGGAGTTAAGACCCCTAAAATTGGGAATAACAGTAGGTAACCGAGTGAGTTGGGCATACTGACCAGTTTAGCATTAAAATGCGTAACTTGAGTTTGGTTGATCCACATGAGATGATTCCAATTCCTAAAAATAGACTCATAGAGCTAAAATTTTCTTAGATATGAAGCACCAGGCAAATTATGGCTCATGTGTCCCAATCTTGCAAGTGAAATTATCGAGTGAAACACACTCCCTGACAACTCTAGAATAACCTACTAATATGTGATTGTCATTGTATTTGAATAGGGGCTGGCGAGGAGGAAAGCCCACGTGAAGTCAGATTTGAAGGTCGAGATCAAAACAGCGATTTTGGTTTGTTATCTTCTCCCTTTCTCGTTCAAGATTTCAACTATTTGTTTTAAATGCATAAGAAAAGCATATTGAATTGTTTTAATTGATTTGAAGAATTGATTGTGAAATGTTTGCAAATGAAAATTGCATAGTATTGGAAATGAACCATTTATACAAATGTACATATTATTATCTTGTATGTTTCTATAAAGGTTTGAATGCCCTTAATTTAGATATTAACCGTTTAGTTCGTATGAAGGATAGATTGGTATACGATAAGAGTCGAAAATACTTAGTATATAGCGAGCGATTGTATTGATGTGTCTCAGATCTTGATCCGGTAGGACACGCCATAGTGATGTTCACCATTGAATTTTTTAATAACCAATCGTGACCAGCGAGACCATGCGTGTTATAAAACGTTTTTATCTTTTGAAGCTTTGCAGCAGCGAGGCCCAGTGTCGGTGATTACGATATCTTGTATATGAAAACATAGATTAAATTTGTTAAAGCGAATAAAATTTGAATTGATTTGAGATTGTGACAAATTAGAATTAGCATGGTTGCGGTGGAAATGAAAAAGAGTATTGTGAAATGCATGATTTGATTTTCAAATATTTTATTGCATGTAATGTATATTTGGATTTGATCGATGAATCGCTAAATGATTGTATATGAAATAGTATATGTATTGTATTGACATTGATCAAAAGATCTAAAAGTTTGTTATTAGCTTGCATGATTTGATTTAAAGCGAAATCGAGAATGGAATTGTATAGAACCACTAAGCATGAAATACTTAGCATGTAGTTTTATCTATGCTTGTGATCTGGATTGAGCAGGAGTGAAAAGCAAGATCGGGCGTCAGTCATAAAGAAAGAATTGCGGGTATGTTCAGAACATATGCATTCACCCTATATCTCTTTTTAAACATTGATGTTTTGTAAAAAACAATTTCAACTCTAAATATACATTTTTGTAAATCATTTGAAAAGGCTTGATATGCCTTTATAGTAAATTAATACTTTGCATGAATGAAATAGAAATGGGGCTTACCTCTTTAAAGCACTTCCGCATATTTGTAAAGATTTATATGGAAAATGAAACACTTCTAACGTGTTTGCGATAATGATTTTAATCAGGTGATTGAGTGGCAACTCAGAAACAACGGGTTCAGTTCGGACTCATGGCGGTCGAGTGGGAAAGGGTGCTACATTTTATTTACAAGGGCTACTCCCCACCTAGGTGCACATGCAAATGATCATTTCACAATCAAACCAACATGTCGGTGCATACATTTGTCCTATCATGACAGAAAAAACTACATGCATGTATGAGACGACACTCTACATGCCCTATCACTTGTGGGGCTTCTTTTTTTTTTTTTTTTTTTTGGATAAGTAAGAATTTATTACCAAAGGCCAGAGCCCAACAAACAACCATGAACAATACAAGAAGCCAAAGGCCACTAGAACAAATGAAAAACGGATAGCACCTCCCCTAAAAACATAGGAAAGGGGCATCAACCCAATACAAAATTCACCTGATAACACATCACAAAGTAGAAACAACGGCTACATCCAGGGCTGGTACACAAAGCAAAGAAACTATGACAAAAGACCACTACAACCTGGAACCAAGGCATTAACACCAACGACCCCCACAATCAGAGCTCGAGGCATGACACTCGAGCTGAGCATCCTACATTGGACCTCAAGATAGTAAGGGGAAAAGGCCATCTCTCGCACATAGATCTATTCCCAGGGTTGTCAGCTACATTATGAAAGCTTGTGATTCTGAGCCTGACATCATTACAAATGAGAGAGAAAATAGAATCATTAGAAATAAAAAGGTTGTCATGGACTCACAGCATTCATTGTCTCCTGATGATAAATGGTAGCTCCCAGCGATCACTTAGTGATAGAGCAAAAGGAATTACCCTCCACGATCATATCGAAATTGTTCTCCCACCTCCTCGGTAACGTATTGCACACGACCTAAGAACCCTCATCGGACAGAATTTGTAAGCGGCAAATCAAAAGAATAAATGGTTCCATCGCCGACACTTGCCGGCGAGAGAAAACCTGAAGATAGAGTGTTGAGGCCCCATTTAAGGGAGCTTGTCTTGAGTGGATGATCTTGTCTTGGATAACAAGCCGGGTTGAAGGAGTGCCTTTAAATAGCACCGAGGAAGAACCACGGTACATACGATTACCTGAGGCTGCGTGGTCGATAGAGTTCAATGACTTAACGGTAAAAACAACGGACGGAGGCGGGACAAGATATAACATCCTCTCTGCAGAGGTATGAGGAGCTAGTCGAGCGGTGTTCTTAAGTGCTATGAGATCGGTGAGGCAGTGCTGGGAGGCCCGATTCCACCTCGTACCATCCATGACAGAAACAACACAAGCATTCCTATGTATGGCGGAGTTATAAAGAATCCTTTCTCCAAAAAGGAAGGATTGGACCCAAGTTGTAACACCCCAATTATACCACTAACGGTTCCTTGTGTTTGAGGTATATCGCATCTGATATATTTTGAATAAAATAAAGATAAAATAAATCAGCAAGAATGTGGAGTGTCTGATAGTTAAGGAGTAGGAAGTGCTAAAGTTACCAATTCGGGACCTAGGGCATAATTTAATAAGTTCATGTGTGAAATGAGAAATGCCATAAGTTAAATCCAAGAGTAATAGAGGAGTTGGAGGACCCAAGAGTAATAAGAAAGATATTAGAATGAAATCAAAAGATGAAAAATTGTGGAAGGGACAGTGGCTTAAAGGAAAGAGGGAGAGAAGTTTCCTCCTTTGGTGAAAGTAAAATAAAGGGATAAGACCCAAAATAAATATCTCATTTTGGTCCTGGGAGAGAAAAAGAAGAGAGAAAGAGAAGAGAAAAGGAAGAAGAAGAAGAAAGAGAAAAGAAAAGAAAGAAAGAAAGGAAAAGAAAAGAAGATCACAGGTAATGAATTACTAAATTCAATGCTGGATACATGGCTTAGGAGAACCTCATTTTTGTGTATGGTTTGGGTTTTTGGGAACTCTAGCTCAATTTAAGTGCTAGTTGAGTTGAGAAAAGTTCTAGGAAACTTATGGTTGTGTTTTGGGATGAAGTTTGGTACAATTAGAACCAAGTAAATTTATTGTTTTTTGATCCTGTCCAGCCGGATCTTAGAACTTCTTTTGGGTAAAGAAATCAGGTCATTTGGGAGTGAGTCCTTCTAGTAAATTGGCCACATCAATGAACTTGATGTTGGCTTTAATTTCTCAATTCGGACCCACAGTAGACCAAGTTGTAGTGCTTTACTCTAACAGTCGAATGGGTGAGAGGTCGTGTAGAGGTGAAGTCTGTGAAGCTAAAGCTCGTCGCATGAAACCCGACTCGTCTGAGAGCTCAGCTCGTCTTTGAAGAAACTCGACTCGTCGATTAGTCAACTCGTAAGAGTTGACTACACATGACCTCCAACCGGAAGGTCGTATCCTTCGTTGAACTTCAGAATTTGGTGTTTCTTGGACTCAAGGAAAGCCCATTGAGTCGAGAATCCATCCATATGCCTGAGGAAGATGTTAGATCTTCAGACGAGGTGTTAGGCTGAGCTCGTCACTTCCGAGTGGCTCGTCGGTTAGTCGACTCGTCAGGTTTGACTACGCATGACCTCCAACTTCGGAAGGTCATTTCTCCTTCGTTTGAACTCCGATTTGGGTGTTCTTTGACTCTATGGAAATCCCATTGAGTCAAGAATCCATCCATATGCCTGAGGAAGATATTAGATGTCAAACCTAGGTGTTGAGCTTAGCTTCGTCGCCGGTGCAGCTCGTCGATTCGGTGGCTCGTCGGGTTATTTCATGACCTCCAACTTGGAAGGTCATATCTCCTTCGTTTGAACTTCGATTTGAGGTTCTAGGACTCGCCAGGCTTCATTGAGTCGAAATCCATCCATATTCCTGAGAAGATATTAGAATGTCAGACCGAGGTGTTAGGCCCGAGGCTTGTCGCCGAGTGCAACTTCGGCCGGTTCAGGTGCGACTCGTCAGGTTGACTACGCATGACCTCGGCGGAGAGGTCATATCTCAGCCGTTTGAACTCCGATTTGGGGTGTTCTTGGACTCTGGAAGCCCCATTGAGAGTCAGAATCCCATCCATATTCCTGAGAATCTTGAGATGTCAGACCAAAGTGTTGGCGGAAATCGTCGCCCGGTGCAGCTCGTCCGGTTCGAGATCCGACTCGTCGAGTTGACTACGCATGACCTCCAACTTCGGAAGGTCATATCTCCTTCGTTTGAACTTAGATTTGGGTGTTCTTGGACTCTATGGAAAGCCCATTGAGTCAAGAATCCATCCATATGCCTGAGGAAGATATTAGATGTCAGACCGAGGTGTTAGACTGAATAATCGCCGGTGCAGCTCGTCACTTCAGCGACTCGTCGGGGGTTGACTACGCATGACCTCCAACCGGAAGGTCATATCTCTCCTTCGTTTGAACTCGATTTGGTGTTCATGTCTATGGAAAGCCATTGGTCAAAAATACATTCTGTACCTGGGAGGATATTAGATATCGAACCGGTGATAGATTGATCGTCGAAACGAGGTCAGCTCGTCGTTTGGTCATCGTCACAGATTGACTCACGTGACCTCAACGGAAGAATGCCAACTTCTTCGTCTGAACTCCGATTCGAGTGTTCTTGGACTCTATGGAAAGCCCATTGAGTCAAGAATCTATCCATGTGCCTGAGAAAGATATTAGATATTGGACCAAGGTGATAGATTGAAATTCGTCAGAACAGAATTATTTCGTCGGTTAAATTGGCTTCGTCTGGAATTTGACTAAGTATGACCTCCAACTTCAGAAGGTCATAACTTCTTCGTCTGAACTCCGATTTGAGTGTTCTTGGACTCTATGGAAATCCCATTGAGTCAAGAATTCATCAATAGATAGCCTGATAATATTGGAACTCATATTAGTACCGGAAAACATGAAAAACAGTAGGCCCTTTAGGTGACCATAGTTATTCATATTATGAATTCATAAATAACTCATAAGCATACAGGGTAAGCATAGTTATTTATGCATACAATGGACATGAAAATACGAAGGTATGAATAAATGATTGTATATATATATATCACATATGATTCTTAGAATGACCAATAATTATTCAGAATATGAGATATATACTAAACATAAAATACACATTGATTATGCTTAGAACACAGTAAGGGATAGATGGGCATGCCTATTAGGGGAAAAAATATAGTCTGCTGACATACAAGTTAAAATCATCGAGGCCCGGATTTGGGTCGTGAGATAGATCAGTTGGATCACGGTGGGCAGAAAGGGTCACCACGGCGCCTTCGGGCCCTTATAGATGGTCATTGTCACATTACAATGAATCATGGCCTTATGATATATAAACTCATTATTTATGTGATGATCTGGCCAGCCTTCGGGCCCTTATAGTTTCTGTGCTCTAGCCAGGTTTATGGAGCCTTGAAACATAAAGAAATTGTGGTATATGCAAATGAAATCCAGAGAATATATGATATGATATGAATATGATATGAGAAGCATAGTGCTAAGCTATGCTATATATGATAATTATCTGATTACAAGAACAAGAAGTAAAGTATAAGATGACATGAAAAGTATATGGAAGATGATAAGAAATGAAACTTGTTATATATATGAGAAATGATATGAATTTGTAAATGTTATATGTGTTATAAGCATTTGTATAGGGTGTGGTGACATAATAGGGTCATCCATGTGTTTAATTCACTTGAGTGTAAAGTTAGCGGGTGTTCAATCAGTGTGAGTGGAAAGCAGGAAGGCCAGGATCACATTCCGGTGGTCGAGGCTATCGACTAGATGTCCAGCTGGAAGACCTTTGGAGTGCATTTTGTATAACTCTGAAATTTTGTAAACCAATGTAAATATTGTAAATGTTAGACACTTCCATATATGGAGCTTGTATATATATTTTGTGTCCATTTTCTGAATATAATGGTAATTGTTCTGTATGAATGGTAGCTTAAAAGTTTATATGTAATGAAAAAAAAAAAAATGACCCCTCATGACACCTATCTGGGGTTGGGGCGTCACCTGAGGTTCCAAAATCATGCCATAAGAGGTCCGGAGCTTACCATTATAATCTATGCACGATAAAGGTTCTCACCTATCCCTCGGCGAAGAATCTTCATGGCTCAAGGAACATCTTGAAGGAATCTTGGCATTGAATGCTACCTACCTCGATAGAGCCTCCAGGTACTTTAAGCCACCCCGAATAGAGTCCTTCTGTAGAACAAATTCCCGCCCTTTTCATTGCTTCCACCCAGACTCTTAGGCTTCGGGGCTCCAGAGACACTCTACAGCGGAGTTATGCTCTAAAGCGAAATTTGGTGAGCTCGGGCTCAAGACCCTTTACGTGTTGTTATGCTCTAAGCGAGGTTACTAGGTACGGGCTCCCAGGCAGTTTACGGCGATAATGCGGCTTTAGCGAGGTGATGGGCTCGGCTCTAAGATCCTTTACGTGATGCTGCAAGGCGAGCTCTTGGGCTCAGGAAACCGAGACCCTTACGGCGGTTATGCTCTAAAAGCTAAGCTTCTAGGCTCTCGGGGCTCCAGACCCTCTACGGCGGTTATGCTCACAACAACAACTCTTTGCGAGCACCATTGCTCGAGACCCTTTACGGCCGATTATGTTACGAAAATAGATCTCTTGAGCTCAGGCTCCAACACCCTTTATGACCGATTATGCTGCAAAGCCGAGCTACTAGGCTCAGGGTTTCAAGACCCTGCAGCCAGTAGTTGCTTAAAAAAGCGAGTTGTTGGGCTCAGGGGCTCTAAGACCCTTTCCTAGCGATTATGCTACGAAATAAACTCCCCAGGTTTTATTATTAGCAGACCCTCTACGACAGGTTATGCTCTAAAGATTAGCTTCAGGCTCACAGGGGCAAGACCCTTTACGGCAGGTCTTGCTGAAAATAAGCTGGTGGGCTCCCAGGAGTCGTAGGCCCTTCCCGAGCAATTATGCTCACAAGCGAAACTCTTGGAGCTCCTAGGGGCTCCGTAGACCCTTTACGGCTTGATTTATGCTATAAAAGCGAGCTTACTAGACTCAGGCTCCCGAGTCCCTCTACGTGCTCTAAGGCTGGCTCAGGCTCAGGGTTCAGACCCTTTCTAACGATTACGCTGCGAAAACTAAGCTTTTTGGGATGCTGGGGCTTGAGACCCTCTTTGAGGTACAGTGACATGCTCCCAAGCCAGCACATTGCCCAGGCTGGGGCTCCAGACCCTTTCGGCAGTTATGCTCTAAAGGCTTCGGCTACTGAGCTTGGGGCTTTAAGACCCACTCTGAGTAGTTATGCTCTAAAAAATGAGTTGTTGGAGGCTCGGGGTCCCGAAGACCTTTAGCTTGATTATGCTCACAAAGCTGACTATTAGGCTGCGGGGCTCAGACCCTCTATGTGCTGGCCCGGAGACTCTTACGGGCTTTGGGGCTCCCGAGACCCTTTTGGCTTGGTTATGCTTTGAAAACTAAGTTGGTGGGCTCCGGGGCTCCAAGACCCTTTCTGAGCCGTTATGCTTTAAAAACTGAGCTACTAGGCTCCGGGGATCCAAGACCCTCTCTATGCTCTAAGGCGAGGCTGCGAATGGGAATGAAAACCCCTTAGGCCCACAGACTATACCAATGGCCTCAACTATGTCTCGGCCCAGTAAAATCAGGATCTAGGCCTTTAAGGGGTGGCTGATTAGTTCGGCAAGTAAGTTTCTCTGATGGTCATCGAGTTCGAATCCGCCCGGGGTCATTAGAGGAATTCCCGGAGCCATTAACTACTTAGCCGCAAACCGTTCTAGTAAAAATATTCTGTTGTGTGAAACCTCATGTAGGATCCCGATTTTAATATATGGGTTCCTTATTGATTAGATAAGTTGCAATAGTAATCAATTCATTATTTGTCGAAACATCTTTAACAATCATGTATGTAGTCACTCTTAGCACAATATTTCAATGAACTAAGTATTTAATATTAGTTTGTCTAGTTATTTCATATAATATTATGTTATTTATTTTAAAATTAATATTTATATGTTTTACTATTTTAGTAATTAAATTTTATGCTTATGAAATATGATCCATATGGTAAAATTACTTTTCTATCAAATAGTTTTCATTACCATATATATAAAAGTAGTTTTCAATGTCTTTTTTTGTTGAAAGAAGATACAAATCATTGCTAGAGCTCGTGAAGCTTTTGGTGGAGAAAGATACCTCATGGAATACAAATATTAATTCTCAAAGCAATGAGCCTAATTGAAAGTAACATAAAGACCTGAAATAGAAAGTACTCCTCTAAGTATCCTGGAAAAGAAGGATTCAACCAATAAGGGACAAGAGAGAAATGAAAGTGCATTATTTCTCGCAACAATGTCAAACATTCAAGAAATTGTCAAAGAAGTACTCTACTCCCAACCTCAAACACTTAAGCATACTAATAAGGAGGAACTGAACATATTGCATGTAGCAATTCTTTACCGTCATATTGATATTTTTGACATGGTGATTAAGCATGAGGTGCTTTCAAAAAGGCTATCATCGGCTACGGATGACGAAGGGAACTCCGTCCTACATATGGTTAGCAGAAAAAGAAAAAGCCAGGCAAGTGAAAAGAAGCAAAGTCTTGCCCTCTAGCTACAAGATGAGCTAATTTTGTTTGAGGTACACTTCTATTTACCCATTAAACTTATAAACATACTCTATATATATATATATATATATATATATATACTTGCTGCTCATATATCCACTGGGTCTGCACATTTGATCTGTCAAAAGAATAACATGGCTAGGTAATAGATGAGGAGATATGTAACAAAATTAGAAAGTACAAGTTGCCGATTGAGCTTTAGAAACTATTAGAATAAGAAAATATGATCAAAGAATAAATAAAAAGAACCTTGCTAGAAGTGTAAACAAATAAGATCCATTTTTCTTATATATCCGGTGCTTCACTTTTTATATGGTATGAGAAAAAACAGTTTCCATATCTCATAGAATAATTTATTAATTCATTTATCATTGGAGTATAGACAACGGGGTTAGTTTAGGAGAGGATACCATCCAACCTTCTTATATTTATTTATATTAATTCTCTTTTCATTCCATTTAAAATATTAAATGTGACAGGACAAGCAGGGGTTGATAGGACAGGTCACCAGCCCATTTAAGCATTTCTTTAATTTTTTTAATTTGTTTTAAATTTTCTATGATATTAAAATTATTATATAAAATATTATAAATTTTACAACTTATTTTATTAAAAAGAAGTACTATCATAATTATTAAATTCTTTCCAATAGAAATAAATTAAATTAAAATTTTAAATTATTTGTATATGAGAGGCAAGGGGATAGGGTAGGATTAAGCAATGGGAGGATTATGTTCTAGGGCTAATTGGATGATCCCAAAAATGCAGACATATATAGGAGAAACTCAAGATTCAGTCCAACATTCATCAAAGTTTTGGAAATAAATACAAAGGTAACTGATAACCGCAAATGTCTAAAATTGATCTTAAATGAGTTGAAAATGTAATTAAAAATTTAGTATTATAATAGTTATTTTAATCTTTCTTTTATTATTAAATGTATAAATTAAAAATTAGAAAAAGAGATATCACCAGGATTTAGGTGATAATTTATAATAACTTTATGAAAATATTAATATTTTGTTTTAAAAGCCTTTTAAGAATTTTTTTAAAAAAATTGATGTATGATAGAATAAAATTTTTGTTTACAATTTTATTTTCTAAGAATATGGTTTGATAAAAAATTTTAGGGTTTTACTATCATGTCTTTTCAAGTTATTGCACATAAGAAATTCTTCATTTGTTTTTAAAAAAATTTGAATTCTGAATCTTAGGGAGTATGTTATCGTTTTTAAATATTTTTTTAATATATTTTAGTTTCGAATAATAAAGCTTTGTCACTTATTGGGACTCAAAGAATTCCCCTTCTATATGCCCTTATGTTTGTTTTAACATTGAACGTGCTACCATTTGACTTATGCATGATAATCGTCAACTCTTTATGAATTTGAAGATCCAATTATCTAACATAATTCTCCCTTAAACAATACCCAAAATAGTCCTTAGGTTTGATTAAAAATATTATACACACAAACTTGTTTAAGTAAGTAATAAAGTAGGGTGAAATTTAGGTACCCAATAAAACCCACTTATGAGGCAGTTTACATATCATAGAATCATCCATTAATTCATTCATCATTGTAGTCTAGCAGACTTATAAGCCAAGAAATCTCATAAGCCAATGATATTTATAAAAGCCATACTAGTAGAAGTTTAATTTGTTAGATAAATAATAACGTCAAATTTATGAGGACTAAAGAAAGCAGAAGTCACTACCTTTTAATTCTATCCAATATATGAAGGATGATACTATTTATCCATCATATCTAAAGTCAAATGATAGGGTTAATTCAGCGTTTCAAACATGAATAAGGCATAAGTAAGGGGCGGGTCGTGGAGACTCTAACCTAGAAATTAATGTGTAATAAAAATATATAAATGTAAATAAAGTGAAAATATTTTTTAAATTTTGGCAGAATTTTTTTAACGAGATACTAGTTGTGTTGCATATGTGGGGTACAGAGAAAATTGAAGTCAGCCAGTAAGAATCTAGTCGCAATCCTCTTAACAACCATAACAAGGCTGCTGAAGAATTGTTGCCACAAATGAGCAACTCCTAAAGTCGCCAAAGATAACAATGCGAACCACTGAATTACTTCCTTCTTTCTGTTTTTCATTGCCACTGCTGCCTTTGCAGCAGTCTACCTGGCATAAGTTCATCAACCACAATCTTCAATTCTTCGCTCTAAACCATTCTTCCTGGTTTTCATTTTAGCTGATGTGATCTCCCTAGCCTTAGCTTTGTCATCTGTGGGTATATTTCTCTCCATCCTTACATCCTCATTTCCATTACAAGACTTCAAGATCTATCTTTTTAAGAAGCTGAAACTGGGAATTATATGTTTGGTCCTCTCGGTCTCTATGAAGGCGGTGGCATTTGGAGCAACAATCGTTCTGATGATGTCACATAATCAGGAAAACGTTTTTGGAGTGTGGTTGCATTTCTTCCTGTCTCATTTTTTTTCCTATCATATTCACCTCTACGTTCAGCAGTCTTGAGACCCTTGCAGAAAATGGTTCAAAAGCATTTTTGTGTGAAATTCTTCACGGGTGTTGTCATCCTGATTTTACTATTCCTTGTTCCTCTTTTGAGTGGCTATCTAGTTTTTCAAGAGATTTTGCTGGAGCTGTGGAAAAGGCATTCGTTTAAGCGTCATCTTTGTTGGAATGTTGTGGGGATCTCCTCCCTGCCCAGAAATCAACACCAGATTTCTGAGCCGTCATCTCCTCTTGATCAAGTTTGAAGGAGAAAAGAATCTTTGGAAATTATTTCGACTAAAGGAATAAAGAAAAAAGCAGAATAAGCGAACGAAATTCTATTTTCAATATTAATCAAGTCTACTAAAAGCAATAACATAAGTGCTATTTACATAAGCACAAACAAAAATCTAATGGATAATCCCAAGAAAATACATGCGGATAATCAAAGAAATCTAATAGATAAATAAAAATACTTTTCTCCAGATAAATCCAAAAAAAATTAAATAAATAATTAATAATAATAAATTCGTCATTGGACTTGGGCTTCCCTATCTCGTTTAGAGCTTTAGATGTGGGCCTGCCTCCATCCTCATCGATTCCCTCGGTTGAAAAAAGAACTTCAAACTCAAAGAAGAATTGAAAGGAAGGTAGCAATCAACGATGAAGAATCAAATGGCGAAGATCATCCTCCGTATCCAAACGCATGTCGAGAATCGGGACGACCATGCCTTTGACAAAGCAATATAGTGAAACACCATCTCATTCGAGAACTCATCATCAAGGATAGTATCCACCATCTCCTTAGAAATTATGTAGCGTAAGTGAATATAGCGCTTTCTTCAGTTCTGCTCTTGAGACACCTTAAAGTAGTAGGCTCAAAAGTGCCTCGGTAAGGTAGCAAGTCCTCTACATTGAAAACGGGGTATATCCATGTCATTAGGCAAATCAAGAAGATATGCATTAGATCCCATTTCTGATATTGAGAATAAGGGCGTGGCTCTTGCAAAGTTTTGAAAACGTTTTGGAACTCTTCGGGACGAATCACGAACCATAACATGGTCACCAACATTAAATTCTTTAGATCTGATGCACATCAGCGGCCGGTTCTCTCCTCATTACTTAGAGAAATTTTTCGCCTAATCTCGACATATGAGGCGTGGATGTGTTTTGCAAAAGTTTTGCGAGGTTCGAGATACACGCATGTGAGGTGGTAAAGGAGCAGATCAATAGGTAATGGGGTGAGTAGCCATTAACAATTTGGAAAGGACTTTTACCAGGTTGAGCGGTTACTGAAATTGTTATAAAACGGCTGTTGTTGGAAACAAAATTAAATCCCAAACACCTTGTTTATGACGAACACCTAAGCATGTACCCGGACTCGTTAACAGCTTCAGTTTTTGCCTGTCGGTCTGAGGATGAAAAGCAGAGATGAAAATTTTAGGTAATTGCCTTAAACAATTTCCAAAGGGTTTTCAAAATAGCTAACAAATTTCACATCCCTATATCGGATACAATGGTGGAAGGCAAGCGGAGTCTTGATTTAACCTTCTCTAAAAAACAATTTAGCAACATATGAAGCATCATTGGTTTTTGTTACATGGAATAAAATGTGCCATCTTAGAAAATCACATCAACAACAACCAAAATAGAATCATGTCCTCTAACCGTCCCTAGGCAATCGAACAAAGTCCATACTAACATCTTTCCAAGGTTCGCAGAGGACCAGTAAAAGGAGTATATAAGCTGAATGTTTTGTTTTCTTAGCCTTGCATTTATTTGACATGTTACGCATTGTCGCGACGCTATCCACAGCGACATCCTTTTTGAGAAGGCTGATAAAACCTATCTTCCAACTAATGCAATAGTTTATCCCTCCCGAAATGCCCGGCTAAACCACCACTTTGGCCATCTCCCGAACTAATAAATCACACAAATGATGTTAGAATACAGCCTTGATTTAGTCACTTCTGCATTACTTTTTCAACGAGGAGTCCGGATACCCTTGGCCCAGGTTGCCATTACTAACCTCATTATAAATATGCCAAAATTAGGGACATGCGAGAATATTTTTCATTTTCAATCTATCAAACCCGATGACATGAACACTCATACGATGAAGTGTAACGTTAATCGACCCAAGTGCATCGTGACTTTGTTTTCAATACGGAAACGATAGTTAATCATAAAAGAATATTCATTCAAGGCTTTCAACCCACTTAGCATATCGAGCATTCAATTTCTTTTGTGAGTTTAAATAATATGCCCAAAAAGCTTCATGATGGTCGAAAACAACACAAATTCGATCGGCAACAAATGAAACCTCAGCTTGGGACTACACTTGCATATAGCATAAAACTCTTTATCATATGTAGAATATAGATCTTTTAGCATCATTGAGTTTTTCACTAAAGAAAGCTATAAGGTGACCTTCTTGTTTCAGACACCACGATACCTACACACGATGCATCACAAGCAACCTCAAAACTTTAGTAAAATCGGATATCTCAAAGCTGGTGCCTCGATCATTGAGCGATTTCTCAAATACAGTTGGCGACATTAGACCATTGAAACTCCTTATTCTTTAAAAGCATTCAGTGATAGGAGCCATAATAGTCTTTAGAAATCCCCTTATAAATCTCTATAAAAGAAGCTAAACCATGAAAACTACGAGTCTCAGGTGACCAGGTGTGGTTAGAGCCACTCACCAATAACTCTAACCTTTTGGGATCGGAATTTGAAATGCCATGTTCGAACACAATAAAGCCTAAGAAAAGCACATGGGGTTAAGACACTTCTTGGGTTAACATAAAGCTTGACCTCATGAAAGAGTGATGGCTTGTCTTAGGTGTGCTAAATGCTCTTCTTTGGATTATTATGAATCGATATGTCATCAAAGTGAACCACCAAAAATTTACGATGGGGGTTGGGGACAAGGGTCATAGCTCTCATGAAAGTCTTGCAGGAGCATTAGATAAATCAGGCATGACTAACCACTTTCGGAGCAAACCATCTTGTGTTTTTGCGTCTCGATTTTCCACTCATCTCACGACTAACACAATTTGATGATAACCACTCATAAATCTATCTTGGCAAAAACTGAAACTTGGTAACAGGTCCGACATATCATCGAGGAGAGGATGGAAATCTATATTTATTTGTGATCTTATTGATGGCTCACTATCCCACACACATTCTCGAAGATCCATCTTTCTTAGAGGTGTCATAAGTTGGCAGCAACGCCTGAGGACCCCAGAGCTATGCTTAACAAATCCTCTTTCTAAAATTATTACTACTTGCCTATTGGCTCATCTCTATCACAAGATTCATTCACTAATGTGGGAGGTTGAAGCAGTTGAGAACACAGACTAAATCTAGCATGTTGGATGTCTCTTAAAGAACAGTAGTTCACTAGGCAACTCATCGGGCACCATATCAACCAATAATATCGCAAATTCTTCACTTCGAAGGAACATCGACAATCGAAGAATCAAAGGGAACTTCTTTTGCCATAATGCTAGCAATACAGGTCTCAATCCTCTATCGGCGCACATGAATATAAATTCCTTTCGGGAAGTTTAAGAGAGATATATTCCACGTTTACCAATGCAAACTTTGGAAGCAGAGTCTCGATAATGTTCTTGCCCTTGTGCTTAAGGAATAAATGTTATATTACGCAAAATTGGTAACATTAAGATCATAATCGAGGCGGCCTAAGAACATGGCGGCATCTTGTTGCTTTCATGTCGTTGTCTTATATTGCTTTCATCCCAGTTAATGAGACTAGACACCTTTGGTGACAGGCAAAGTATGATCGTTCTGTTACTCGTGGATTTGGATGTGGATTACGCTTTTCGGGTTTAACAATTTAACGGCATCCTTAGAAACCACATTCATTAGAGCTACCCGTGATCATAACTTACATTTCTTATCTCCTCTGTATTTATGTGAAAAATACTAATCGCAGCTTCCAATAGTCATTATCTCTGAGTTGTGGACCTTTTGCCAGAACACACTAACACATGCATCTTCATCACAACTTTCATGAAGATCATCTTCATCATGAGAATAATACAAGGATGATAATTTGGTCTTCCTCATTCTCCAAGCTGCTTTGTTCAACATCTAATGCCAATGCACGTTGAGGAATGACAAAGGCGCAATATGACCCTTATGATGACATTATGACGAGACAATCGATGAGTTACTGGCCTTAGACGCGTGGGAGAAGCAACGGGAAGAGAGTTACTACAATGACTCTTTGCTCCTAATGTTATTAGGCGTAATCTTCTCAGATTTGATGACTTTATGGATTAGGGCTTGGGTGACTGTGTGCAAAGAGGAGGAGGGTGCATTGAACTTCGACTTCTAAGGCTTTGGTATGCATCCTCTGAGTGTGTGGAGCATGCAATCTAACCATTCTTTGAATGTTGAACCTAAGACCATTAACAAAGCGAGTCTTGGGCATTAAAATTGGTCCTTAGCATGGAACTCGCTACACCTAAGTCTAACTTCCTCAAATTTAAGCGAGAATATTCATTTACACCCAAGAGTCATTCATTTTTGGGTGTCATGGTGGAAAACAATTGGCTTCTTGTATGATGGAGGAATGTACTTATCTTAGGCTTTGCCTTTCATACGGCCATTGGGTGATAGGTGGTTCCTTAGGCTGAAGCATGTCTTGCAACACGATACCGCGTCTATCTTAACTGGTCAAGTTATTCATTTTAACAAAGCCGAACGTTCACTTATCCGTCATTTTCATACCCCCATTCCATCTCTCGATAGCAACTAACCAATGGAAAACATTGGATCCATTCTACCATCAAATTCGAGGCGACCACAACCTTAACTTTTTGTGATGTCCCTTTGAGTTATGCAACACCTATCCACGATCTACCCCAGAGCACCACTAACCTAATTTGGTATCGGGCGACATCTTCTCTCTTTGGATTTGAGGTGGGGTAAAAGTTTGCCCGCGAGTGGTTGGCCATCTAATGAAGTGAAACGCTATTGGCGGGTTGAAGTGTCACTAGTTGCGGCCCGAGGTGCTCGTTTGTAGGTAACCTTGTGTGAGTTGCGGCAAATTGAATGACTACAAGTTCATTTACCCAAATTGTCACTGACCATTCACGAATTCATCAGTTGATGTGAACCTTTAGAAGGACTTAAACCCCGGTGTGTGGTGACGAAGCGTGTTTCCTAACGGTTTCATCGACGCAGTCACTATCTCATGGCTACCGGATATTTTAAAAACAAGTCCCATTTTTATTTTATTGCATGAGTTTGTTTGTTCGAGGAAGCGGTGGCGTTCGCGAGTCAATTGACCACATTAATTTAAATTACCTCTCTACGTGCATTGGCGGAATCAAATTGTGCGTTATTTGGCATCATGATGGCGGAGTAATACAAGCGAGCTATCATTTAGATCTTGAGATAAGCTTGTAGTCTTAAGTCGAAAGTGTGAGTCTCCAGTTGGATCATTTAGGTTAGGTGAAAAAAAGATGCAACAATATCACTTTTGGTGGTGACATGCGAGATAGAATCTAAAATTTCTGAGTAAAAGAAATTTATAAACTATATGTGTCTGACAAACACAAATCTAAAAAAATGTGATGTGATTATATATCAGTGCCTGATCCACGAAAGAATAACTAAAAAAACAAAAAATTTTAAATACTCTTTACATATCTATCGGCGGGAAACTAAACAATCAAACGAATAATAGCCGTCAGTATTGCAATTCTTTGATGTGACTGAAAAAAGAGCCTCTCATGCAACGTTACGATTTCTATCTTGTTCCGCTGCTACTCGTGCAGAAATAGCTTCTCACGATGTCTCCGATGTGCTTCTTGCGGTGATGCCGTGGAATCTAACTTGGGATGTAATTTTGGCTTTAGATAGATCGAGTGGGTTTGGAGGGTTTGAGTTTGGAGGCTATTGGCTATTAAATGGGGTTAGGTCCTGCAACAGTGGAAAAGCTCTTATTTGTGCTTGGATTGGCAAGCAGTAATGGAGCCCAGCAGTTCTGCGATGCGAAGTTAGAAAATTGTGGAGTTTGATTTGATTTATAGGAGAGAAATTTGTTGTTCTTTCTTCGCTGGTAATTTACGGTGGCGTGATTTGGCGATGGAGGTGGGCTGTTGATTTGGTTCTTTTCGAAAGCGAGGAAAATTCCGATGAAAGAAAAGCGAGAAGCGCCACCCGAACTCACGGCAAACCGGCGTGTTGTCTTTGGCGACGGTGAGGTATGGTGAAAAACTACAGGAGCGGCGGTGATTTGAAAGACATCGACGAGAACTTAAAATAAACATAAATAACTGATCTCGGATCGAGTTAAGCTCGATGCCAAGCGATGGCTCGGCTGAAGAATAAAAAGCGAATAAAAGAAACGGAACGAGTGCGAGATTTTCAATATTAATCAAGTCTGTAAAGAAAACAAATAACATAGGTGCTGTTCTCGCACAAACAAAAATCTAATGGATAATCCCAAAAATGTGATTAAATCAAAAAAATCTAATAGATAAATCCAAAAATACTATCGGATAAATCCAAACTAAAAATAAATAAATAATTAATAGTAATAAGATTGGCTGTTGAACTTGGGCTTCTTTGTCTAGTTTATGCCTAGATATGAGCCTGCTCCATGCCCCGTCAAATCTCGTTTCAGGAACTCGTTTGAGAGCACATGCTTGGTAGTCATTACATGATTACCAGAACTCTTTTGGTTTCATCGTCTATGTAAGTATTTGTTTTTAAACTTTATTTTTAGAGACTATAAATATATATATCTTTTGCGAACATAATGAGTAGACTATGTATGTGGCGTTTTCTGAAGCCTGAGGCAGAAATAGAACTCTACACTGATATTCTTTCTCCTATCTTTTGATTGATTTTGGTGAGCAGCAAGTAATTTCCACAAAATTTAATATTATTGCATGGTGCGGGGAAGAAAGCTAATCAGTATTATGCAGAATCATTGTATTATAAGTTATTAAGAGAGTAGCATCAATCTGCACATGTAGAACATCATTTTATCTTCAAAAGTTCATTTGTAATCAGCTTTTTCTAATTTATTTATTTATTATTATTTTCATTTTTACTAATTTATTACTCACTACTGAAATTTAACCACTCACAATAATTTCCTTTTACTAATATACATTTTTATATCCGACCTAATTTAATGTATTCAATATATTTATAGTGTCGATAAAAAATATCAAATTTTATAAATATGTAATAATTAAAGCAATATAAGAACTATAGTGATAATTGAAAGTGCAATGGTTGAGACAGGTGAAGTATTGCATATTCCTTTCCCTGTTATCTTTCTATTTTCCATCTTTACAAGAGCGACCCAATCATGTGAAAAGGCTGGCATGTACACACATGGCATGGAAACTAGAGATCCACTTGGACATGAGTTAGTTAATCATAAATAAATGAGCTCCCTTTCCATGAAATTTAGTATGAATTTTGCCTATAGTAAAAACAATGGATGATTCGTGGGCATCATAAAGAAAGGTATTCTTAAATTGTATTAATTTCTCACGAGCATGACTCATGGTAAAATACCGTAAGGGAATCCCGAGAGGTTCAGTGGAGCTCCTTATAAAAACAAAAATACTATAACATGATATGTAAGTGACCTTACAGTGGATGATATTATAACAATATGATATATTAAACTTGAAATTAAGCTCAATATAACATACAGGTAGATCTATAGCTTCAGGACATTGGCATCAATTCAAGTAATTGGATGAGAGGCCTTTTATATATATATATATATTTTTTTTGATAACCTAGGGGTGATCGGTCCGTTTACGCATCCCCATAATCCCCTAGGGGCCTCGGAGAACCGGTCGGGTAAGAATACTCCCCAGTGTCTGGGAGCCGGCAGAGATCACCTCTGTGAGGCCAGATTATAAACCAGTAGAGCTCCACATTCAGGGATTCCTTCTCTCAAATTATATATTCATCCTAAAGTGAAGAAAATATTAACATTCTTTAAAATCATCGACCGGTTGGTATTTCAAATTTGCTTCCAAACTCCGGTTAGGTAAGTCTCGACTATTTGGAGGATGTGATGGATGATAGAAAAATCAAATTTATAATCAAGTACATTCTAACAATGTATTGTATTTTGAACATAAATGAATCAAGGGTTTCATTTTCTAGAATCTTTTAAACTCATATTAAGTAATATAGATATATTAAATTTATTAAATATTACCCAGTGATTATTCCCATTTTAAAATATGTTGATCCACAAACTTGAGTTATCAGGTAAAGTTTTATTCATTTGGGTTAAGTAAAGACTTATTTATTTGGAGGATGTGATGGGATACATAACCTAACTACTTTAATTTACAAGCACACTTGAATTTAAATAATGTGTATTATAAATTTTTTATACAATTTTAATTATTAGGTATTGTATATTAAACACATAATGATGATAAATTCATCTTAAAATTTTTATAATATTAAATCAAACGTTGACTTTCTCACAAATATAATTCGTACTCACCGTCTTATTGATTCGGTATAAGATGAAAGGCATTATCCTAAATACATTTATAAGAAAATAGATTTTGAATAATATATTATAAATTTTATACAAATTTTAATTATTAAAGTGTGTATTGTATTTTAAAAATGCAGCTCTTTTTTTAAATAAGCCTTACTCTCCGAAAACCACTGATCGTCCTTTCTTACATTCTTTCCTTGAGCCTTGTTCTATGGACCATAGGTAGTGATTTTTGTCATTCTTGAAGTGAAATCACACTTTCCATCATCATTTCTAGATTTGAATTTCCTCTTTCAATAAAGTTGTTTCATAATTTCCTTGCGCGGTTCTTTCCATCATTCTTAGCGCGAGTTTCGCATTAGCGTTTCATATGGAAAAACATAGTATTGATTAAAAGATAAATGCTGGAAATCGATATACAAATATGTAAGCCACTGACTTGTTTCTTTTAGTATAGATAGGATACTAAATCATCAAATCTAAGGGTTGTAAAACTTTTGATTACTCTGTTTTTGAAATGTATTGCTAATTTGAATCTATAAATTTATCTCTGTCTAAAAAAAATACATATGGTATTTTAAACATATAACCGTGTCATTGTCTTAAAATTTTACATTAATAATAAATTAAACGTTGACTTTCACCCCAGCCTATTCTTTGCACGTCTTACTGATTTGCATTATAAGATGGGAGCATTACCTAACAACCCAAATTTATAATAAGAAAACAGATTTTTTAAAAAGTGGTTTGGTCATCTCGAATTTTTATGTTCATACTAGATTAGTAAAAAAAACTAGCTGTTCTTAGATACAATATTGAGAAACTTGTGTTTCACCGTAGATTTGTAAATTACAAAGAAAGAATACCACAAAATGTAAAATACATGGTTCAGTGCATTCTCATTTAGAATAATTATATTTCAAGTATGATAGTACTTAGATACTACCTTAATAAGCTAATAAAACATAAGAAGCACTCTGATTTATTAAGATAGTATACATATATTATCATTACCCCAAAAACATAAATTTTTTCTATAAAACCATGTACTTACATTATTTATACTTTTTGCTATTATTCCCAAATTAATGGGTTCAAGCACAAGTTTCCCTACGATACAGCTTTCGAGCTCGATCATAAGGCCGAATTTTTTTGTATAATTTGAGAGTCAAACTGTAAAACCAACCAGCCCTTCACCGCTAATCAAACGTTCAGCTCTGCTGTTCCCCCTCCCCCTCCGAGGTCGCTGATGATCTGATCATGGCGGACAATAACGATCTGTACAATGCTTTCGTTCACGAAAAGTACTCGGGGGTGAGACGACTCTGCCTTGCTCGTCCTGAATACGTATTACGGAAAATCAGTATTTACAACGACACAGCCCTCCACATGGCCGCTCGCTCCAAACAAAAAGATCTCGTACTAGACTTGCTGAAGACATTAGATCCAGACAGCAACCTGCAGAAACTTTCCGACGTAAAAAACAAGGACGGATACACAGTACCACAGCCAGAATGCTGCCAGCGACGCCATGAATCTGGCGGAGAGAGATGTTGGACTTGCTCTTTGCCTCCAACGAGTTAGGAGAAGCCTATTTTTGTACGGCCGGTAGTGGTCAATTTCAAATGTTCCAAGTTTCTGTTAACAAATGGGCTGAAGGACTTAAGTCAAAGAAAGCGATCTCATTTGCGGAGGAATAGTGTTTCAACAAGGTTCTTCTCTTACTTCAACCGCTGAAGTGTTTGGTATAGTCATATTTATATATTTATTCTGCATAATTCTCACCAAGTACTACTCTAGTCCATTTCACTTTCTATCATCATTCATCCACTGAACCCTCCTTTGTTCATGTTTTTTAACTTTATTCTCTTTCTTGTTCGTGTTTTCCAAAAAATCATAAACTCTTTTTCTTTTCTATATTTAAACGATTCAATCCATGTGTACTAGGCTCAAAACAAAAGTTAGGATAGTTCTAACTTTAAAATGTTTAAGCTTTAAAACAAAAGTTGTACCCTAAGGAAAATATGTATAATTAATTCTATCTACATTAATTTTAATATTTAATTGACTTACTTAAAAAAATACATACCATTACAAAAATGATTCAGTAAATACTAAAGTAGCTTAGTAATTACATAGATGGGGAAAACTAGGTGACCTGAGATTCAATTGAAACTTACTAATACAATGGATTATAGTGCGGCTTCTATAATTGGTTCCTCATCTACCATGTTGATGGACGTCGTGGGAGCAAAGTGTGTAGTGGAAGTCATGACAATGGAGTTCGTGATAATCCACGTGTCACCCTAAAGTCTTTGTTAGCTAAGTGCAGAGGCCATGGTGATGGACATGGTGGGAGCGGTGTGTGAGTGGAAGTCATTGGCGGGCGAGTTAAATCAATAGTTCATATACCCAAGCGCATCATTGGGTGGGTGTTTTTTGTTTTTAACTATTCTAATGACTTTTTGTTGAATAGTGCTTGTGGGATTAAGTAATTGGTCATTTATTTTCAAAAGAAAATCAATCTTTTAATTTTTTATCTAAATTTTACAGGCATAATTAATTTTAGTAAAAATCTAAAAATATACATGCCATTTATTAATAAACGGATAAATGAGTTTAATTGAATCATAAAGAATATGATTTTCTTATATTATAATATATAGTTTTTCTTGTAGAAAAAACATTCAAATAAAGCATTAAGAAAAAGCATTAATAAGTTATGAAAAAGTTAAAAAACAAAAGGTTGAATGCTAAAAGCTATTTAGCTTTCAGCAAAACAAAAACCAGCAATACCTAAAGTTTTGTGCCTCTAGCTTTAATACGATTATGAGTCGGCACGATAGGCTGATCTGGTTTTTCGGTCCTCGGACTCGAGTGTCTGTGCCACCCAGAGAGAATGTGGGAGTAGTGTGATCTAACATCCTGCGAAGTAAGATTTGCGGATGTGAATTGACAGGTTATTGGGCTCGATACTAGGGCTTCGAATATTTGACCATTGGGCTTCTCACGCTTTACGACTACGTGGGATCAACGCTATCCGAATTTCAATGAAACATGACGAGGACCTAAATATCAAAAATCTCGGAGAAAGGGAGACACAGATTTAGACTCTGAAGTGGTAGTAGCCATTTGTATGATGCGATATTGTGGAAAGCTTTACTTGGTGTATCAAGTCATCTATATAATTAGGCATCTCTGCATATATATCTCTTATATATACCTCCATATTAGTGTTTTTGTCATCTGGAAATCTATCCTCTTATTTTAAACCATTTAAGTGCTTATGTGTAGCTTACTTGGGTTTGACATTAACCTACTCACCCGACCTTCCCGGTCTTGTCTTCATCCGATTGAGAGCTTCTTGGGTATGTATGGCGTGCAAGGGTTACAAACCTATGGCGGGTTGATCAGTTTAACTTAGAGGTTTGTTAGTGTTGTGCTTTCATGGAGCCCAGGGTGCGGAGCGATGTATGAGGTCGTTAGGCGGATCTGGATTCTTTGATGGAGTTGGGTGCGAGGCTTACTGGCGGATCGTCTAGGTTGAAGTAGGATCATTGCGAAAAACAAGAAAGAAAGAGGGGTCAGGCTTCTCAGGCGGCGCTCCGTCCCAGTCGGTTGCTGAGAGAAAAGAGAGCTAGCGAAATGAATGTGTCTGTGAGATGTATGAGTATGAGTATTAGTATTGGCATACACTGCGATGGGGTGGCGCTGTATTTATAGTAGATGTTCAACCAGTTTCGTCAGTGACTGGATTGTTCCCATTGGATGGGATATTTTTGTTATTATCGGTATCGGATTTGGTAAAGGATATAGAAAAGCGGTTCTTTGGATAATCATTTACTTCCTTATTGGGATCAGTTTGATGATCTGTATTGTCTTTCTTTCCTTATTGGTGAGTTTGGTTGGATTGGAATAATATATTATTAGAGTTATTCTATTTTACGTACCTGGGGAAACTATGGCTGGTCTTTGGGCCTAGTGGGTTGGACCTCATTACGTTGGCACCGAGCTTGAATCTTGGCCCATGAAGCTGGTGCCAAATGGGCATGTCTCTCTTTTGGGGTTTAGCCAGTGACACAAGTGTTCGTTAGGTGGCCTCTTTCTTGGGCTGGCAAGTGGGCTGTGAGCCATGTGCCAGTGTCGTTTGTGCCAATGCGGCGTGCGTGGGCGAGGCTATAACGTGTCTCGCTTCGGGTGCGATTTCACGTGCGCTTTCGGTGGATTAGTTAGGGCTTGGTCGCGAGTCATTTGTCTTATGATAATAGTAGCTCTTCGGTTTTCGTGCTCATTTCTCCCACTCCTTTCAGTTTCCTTCTGTTTCTTTTACTTGAGACATCCCTCTGTCTTGTGTGTGATTAGGTACCACGATGTGGAAGCTAAAATCAACAAAATTTATATACTGGTTCCTACACTGGCAGTAGTCAAACTGCTGCGATATAATTAGTCTAAGGTCGAACACAGGGATGGTTTCAAGCTCCACAGGAATGATTTGCATAAGTGCACGAGGGGTAAGACTTTCTATTTGGACTTTTTGGATTTTTGTTTCAAAAGCGGTGTGATGAGTTTGAGCGATTAGCGTAAACTGAAAATGAAGTGTGAAAAGTTAACTTTGAAGATTTGATTATCTGCGGTAACTTAAGGGCAAACAAGTGTCCTCGGGTTTATCCTCGTAGCGTTATGACAAGCCTATAGTCAAGCCACAGCGGGATCTATGTTTAACTAGCATTCTCACTGCAAAATGACTCTATTTGAGTTAACACGGATAACATGCATCGTGCCGCTTTTCGAGTTTGAAACCTGGCGGTAAATATCTGCATCTCGGAGGCTCGTGAGACCATCCTAATGAACCCACGGTCATCGCAATAAGTATGCCTTGTATCTGAGAGCATGGTAAGTATTGGCCCAGTCCTCCTGTGTGCTATTCCAACCATATTTTGAAAAGATAGGCCTAGCAAATTTTGTAGCTTTTAATACAAGAGGACAACACACGCATGCCCCACCACCAAGCTAGCTTTCTTTCTCTTTCAAAGAAAAGAAACATAACATCTCTTGAGTTGTCATCATCCTCAAGAGGGGTGTTTGACGAAAATAAGGAAGAGGAGAGAGAAGAGAAAAGCAAAACCACAACTAAACTATGAGACAAAAAATAAAAACTTGCAAAATTGCTTCCTCAATTTGTTGTAGGGTTACAAAATGGGAGAGCTTATATAGAGCCGCAATGTATGAAAATACCACAAAGCCCTAACAATTTGGCTAATTTTAGGAACGAAGAGTAATACACAGAAGTAAGTAGGTTGCATTATTACAAAAGCATGACAATGGTAATTTATTTAGGCGTAATTTCGCTAAGCGACGAAAATTTAAGCTAATGAGCCCAAAAATTATAGATCGTATCACCAAGAGATAGCGAAAATGCAAAATTTAAGCTGAAACGTTGGTGATTTAGCTAACTAGCAGGCCATAACAGCGAAATTTATGTGATGCAAATGCAAAATTCATTTAGGAACGATTGCATTCAAGCGAAATTCTGATGTCTTCAGAAAATTAACATTTAAGTTAAAGATTACATGAAATTTTAAGCTAAGGTTCGCGAATTTTTAGCAATCCAGCAATTACCGCAATCTTAGCGAAATTCCTGGGATTTCTTGATTCATCAACTGCATTAGCTACGCCATCTCTTTTTATCGATTTCCATCACTTTGCCTTCATTCTTCTTTCTTTGATTTTTAGTGTTTGATGGTAAACAATTGAGTTCAATCAACATGATTCATCATGTGTGATATTGAACTCCCAGTAGTAAAACCTGCAAACAACGAAAATACCTCTAACGGCATAAAGCGTCACAAGAAGACTTGAGCGCTTCAATTGGCATAAATGACATGATTAAGCGGCGCCAAAAAGCACTCCAAAACCTATCTAAAATAAGTTCCAAAATATCACTTTTTGGGCACTAATCGGTGTGCCTCTGCTCTGGGACCTTCTTTGCCACCAGCGGTTCGGACTTCCTTCTCTCTTAGTCTTAAATCAGGAGCGCTTTTTGTGCGAGTCTTTCTCATGGTGGTCTTTCTTCAGGATAGCCTTTTAATTCTTGTATTCTGGGTCATCTTTGTCTTCTTGGTCTCTTTTCGGGCGAGGCGCTAGGGTTGGGTTGGCGAATTTTCGCTCATTATTTATTTTCATCATGGGTCAGAGATTAGTTTCTTCTTCTCTGGCATTATCGATGGTTGACTCTTACAATATTCTTTGGATTTTAAAATGACCTTCCAGGCGGGTGTCTTCGTAAGCTCGTAGGGGTTGAACTGAGATGCCCAGGTGCCTCCTCTTCCACTTGAGACAAGGGGTAAGGGAAGTGGGAACACAGTTGGCCTGAGGTTGAATACCTAAGATTTTTAAGTTCGACATGCTTTAGCTGTAGGACTAACAGGAGTCGGTTCTTCATATGGGGCACGCTTGGGGCGTTCTCGACCTCCCTTCGGCGTTCGGGTGTGGTCCCCCAGCCCGTTTGACCCTCTATGTGGTCTACGTACTAAGATGGTGTGCTTCTTCGAAGTGGCCGATAGCGGTGCCTTCTCTCTGCGTCTGCCCCATAAAGGGGTTTTGCACTTCGATATACGTCATTCTCAACTCGCCCAATGGTTGAGGTATTTTAGTTGGTCTGCCCAGTTTTCTTTGAGACGAGGCTTTCGGTGTTCTTATAGCCTTGCTCTTTGCCACAGTCGAAGGAGACCTAAGAGGAGCTTCCTTTCTGACCACTGGCGTTAAGCTCCTCTTGTATTTGATCTACCTTCTTCCCACAGGTTGTGGAAGGGACGCTACTTCTTTGTTAGTGGGCCATAATTGGGAATATGACCCTCTCGACAAGGACGACACCCTGGGCGTTCCGGTGGCTTGGACCACCCCCGAGAATCTTCGTTAGTGTTCGTTATGTTTTTGGTTATAACTTGTGCATAGTCGCCCAGGTATCTACGATTATCTTTGTCCTACATGCTTCTCGGTGCTCAGTTGATCTCGAAGGCCACTATGCGGTGGCGTGGTGAGTGTCCTTCACGTCATACGGAGTTATTGCGTCAAGTCGGATGTTCAAAGTGCTAAGTTCGATGTCTACTGCTCTATTTGCTTTCTAAGGCCTTCACCTCCTTCCACCGTAGGGTTCCTCAGATTGGGCCCTCATTTGCTAAACCCCTTTAGGGGCGGTAGTGATTGGAGATGGTGTCTCTCGGAGCCGGAGGCGGAAGCGAAAAACTTCGAGACTCGTTGAGAAAGATCGGCCGTGGTCAAAGTTCAAGAAGTTAGGGATCTTCATCTTCTTGTCTACTCATGTCCATAGCCACAGGAATGGGTTAAGGCTCTATAGTTTTGAGTTCGGTCCCGATGCGGGTGCAGTGCGAGAGTAGAAGGTCCTCGGGTGACGGATTGAAGCGACCGTGGCGATCACGCCCATTCTGTCACTGGAACACCTTGACGAAGAGAGGGTTGAGTCACCTTCTCGAAGGGCGGAAGCGAGGAGGAAGATCCAGGAGTCAAGAGATTGGCGGAGACGGGGACTCTTTACTTCACAATGTCGGGAGCTTGCGATGTAGCGCGATCTCGATCCATTCTTAAGATTAGATCTCAAAGATCACAGTGCATTGCCCGATTGATGAGGCTTTAGCATATCTCAGTGCGCCTCGTAAGTTCTAGTGTATCGTATTTGATTCCATTTTGAGTTGAGTTTCGAACTTGCATTAGATGTTGATTCTATCTTTGGGTGTGCGGAGTGGCTACTTGTTGAAGGGTTTGGCGAGAAAGGCCAAACTAAATGAGTCATCACCATGACCAGGGCTTATAAGCGGTGCTTCCCTCACCCTTTATGAAACGGGTGGCTGCGGTCGAGTCTGGCGTAAGGTAGAAGCGGTGAAGCTGAAATATGATTTGAAACCTTACTGCGTCGGCGGGTGCTCGGGCGCGAAGGTGCCAAGAAGGCGAGACGAAACAGATTGAAGCCCGGTGAAGCGAAACTTCCGAGGAGGTTGAGGATGATTTGAAACATCTTGAGCGACTTGATGGAAGTGGGGCGGGCGATACGTGTGAACTTGGAGTTGGTTAGGGATAGACTTCTCACACTCCGAGGTGAACAAATTCTGAAGCGTGCGATTAGAGGCAATCTAAAGTGATAAGAGCGACTATTTGTTGAATGACTGTCGCGAGGATAATAAGGCGGTCATTTCGATTGGAGACCTTTATTGAGAGTGTCAGTGAGTGCGTGGGGATCTTCATCGACAAATAACTTTGGTGGCTCGACGGGGATGAAGTTGAGCCTGGGCGAAGTAGGCGTCTAATCAATGGGTGCACACCTACGGGTGGCTTGCCTTTACGGAAGAGGCTATTAATGCCTATTAAGGCTTGGATTTCAACTTTGACCTTCCGGCGACGAGGAGGATGGGGGTCCTTCTCTGTTGGTGTCTGGAAAACACCCAGACTTGGCTGAGGGCCCGTTCCGCACTGCCGCGTCAGCTTCTCCTTTTGATGCACGATCTCATTGCCGCGTCTTCGCTGCCGATGTCGAGCTTGCCACTTTTTTTATGTATTTTGGTTGGGCCTGGGACCCCAGACATATGTAACCTTGGTCCTTAATGAATACTCATTTTGCACTTTACTTTTTAATCTCTGGCTGTCTTGATGTTACGTATGAGCGAGTGGCTTGTTGATCAAGGTTGAGTAGTTAGGCTCTTCAAAGCGGCCCATTTGGGACTCGGTAGAGCGACCGCTGACTAAATTGATTCGTTGAAATTGCGTGGCTTGCATTTGATGATTGAGCCCATGGGCCAGAATTTGTTTGGAGCTCTGTGGAATTATCTGTGTGACTCTGGCTGCATGGCTGTTTAGAGCGAGTTCTTTGGGCTCTGGTTGCCAGCTCTGTGGCTCCATGTTTGTTTGGCCCGTTTGTTGGGCCGGCCCGGTCGGTTGTATGGTGAACTAATTCTAGAGAAATTTGCATGGCACGTGTAGAATGGTTGACCTGATGATGTGTGCTAGAGACTCAGTCGTTGATTGCATGAGCTAAGCGATTCCTAGCTGTGGCACTGACAATAAGAATGGTGGAGCTGTCAAATGCGTCTTCATTGGCTCGTCGGTGATTTACTGAGTTGAGCGATTCCTCGGGTTGTGTGACTGTCTGACGTAGGCGAAAATTGCGAGAGTGAAGACTCTTGCGGGCTCGGCGTCGTGGGAAGTGGCGATATAACTGGCGATTTGACTCGTCGGGTTGTGACTGTCTTTGAGTAAAGACGAACTCGTCAAATAAAGGCTGGAGCTCCGGGCGTAAAGCCCAGGAAATGGCGGTCTCTTTGAGCTCCTCGGATTACGTGACTGTCTGGGTATCTGAACTCAGTCCAAGTGAGCCTCTTGAACTCATCCAGGTGGTGCTGAGTTGGCGATTCTAAGAAGCATGGCACGTGTAGAATAGTTGAGCTGTCCCGTGGCGGCATTTCTTGGGCTCGGCGGCTGTGGCCAGGAAATGGCGATATAGCTGGCGATGCGACTCCTCGGATAGCGTGACTTGTCTGCGAGGAGTGAGCTAACTCGTCAAAGTGAATTTCTTGAGCTCGGGCGCGTGGCGGGGTGGCGATATAGTCTGGTGATCGACTCCTCGGGTGGCTGTGACATCAACGGAGTAGGCAGACTTCGTCAGTGAAATTTCTTGGGCTCACGGCGTTGTGTGAGTGGCAATATAGCTTGGTGATGCTGTTACACTGATTTCCACGATTGTGATTTATGTTATTTACCATCTCTTTTTTTTTTTTTTTCACAACTTGGAGTCTCAGCATGGACTCTTTCAAATCCAACACTTTGCATAAAGGGGCTACCATATTTACACACCATATATATCAACACAATATTTCTTAAAACATGAGTCAAACTCCACTTGGGTGTCCTTCAAACATAATTAAAACTCAACTCGGGTCTCAAAACATATATACATATGCATCTTTACGAGGTAAAGTCCTCAATGCACCAAGATTATATACACTTACATAGTAGGAAATAATATTTACCTGAAAATCGAAACTTTACACCAAGTGTCCCGAACTAATCATAAGCGAATGCTCTGACTTATTCCATGATGCGATATGAGTCAGAAATATACAGTGTGAACCTCCACACAACACTAGATGTTCCTCGAAATGTATGCGGAGCCACCGGCATGCTAAAGGGCGTGCACAATTCCTAACCTCCAAAGAAACCACTGCCAGAGTCGAACTCGAGTCATGCGGCTGGTCTGGGTACACATCTAAGGTGGAAGAATAATGGTGGTGAGTTCGGCAACTCAGTAGTGAATCCACAGCAAGCCATGCTTATAAAAACATTTCAAAATACAAATAATTCAACACATCTCAAAACATGAGCATTTTCAGTGCATAGGTTGATGTGGAAAGAAATGGATGCGATACTACCATCTCGACCCTCATCGGTGACTCTTTTGGGCTTTCACGGGGACTAGTAGATCATCCCCAGAACAACGACAAGTGCTGGGACTTACTACCCAGGGATAACCCATGCCCACATCCGTGCGACAAATTCTTGGGACTTACCACCGGGGATGTTTGCATCCAGTATATACGTGACCTTTGCGGAATTTACAACCCGGGGACTAGTCATGATCCCAGTGTCCACTACATCGATCCCAGGACTCTCACACAGTCCCATACCCTGTCATTCTTTAAAACAATTTCACAAAGCATTCATCCACATATGGATATTTACAAACATCATGTACCAGGTTAATTCAAAGAATTCCATAGATATAAAATATATACACATTTATATATATCATTAGAAAATCACCACAGTTCAAGCATGGAATGATGCGAAATTTCGGCAAACCATGGTATAAACGGAAGGTTACAAGATCCCCTACCTTTCCTTGGATTCAAAATCACAAATCTCCCGAGGAAGTCAGCAGGGGCTTCTCGAAGGATGCGCAGTGCTGAGTCATAAGATTTCTTAGCCTCGAACAATCAAGATGCCTCAGTACGGTGGTTCATTACTATCACCACTCGAATCACATATTCTTACTACTACAAACATAAACTGGTCATGAGAGCACTCTCTTTTACACTTACTAATATCAACATTTAACACCCCTTATTGGGGTAACCGCAAATAGCACAACACTTGGCACCTTGTTTGACATCTAAGACCCTTTTTTTCTTAACTACCATTGACTAGCCATACACGTTTTTTGTTCACCATGGTCTTGATAGGGTTTCTCCTATCTCTTATCTTTCCATAGCCTCTTAAATCAGGTCATTCGGACCTCGGAATCAGAGGATGTGGTTACATCTGACCTGGGATGTTTCACTAGGGACAGAATGCGTGTGTCCTCACTTCACCCTTACTTTGACTGAGTATGGAACCGGCTGAGCCATAATTTTATTACCTTCTTCTGCTGAGTTCCAGCCCCTATCTTGGCTACTTTGAGAGGATTTTGAATCACTCCATTTACAGGATCAAGCTCTCAACTCAACTTATGACTTCAACGAGGCGCTCGAACATGGGATAGAATGCGTATCTGACTTTCAACCTCAAATTCAAAGGGTCTTATGGTAGGATTTAGTTCTTAGTTTACTTCTGAACATTCGAAGGGCTGGGTCTTGAAGCTCTTACAAGCAAATCATCAGTTAGGTTCTTTAGGCCAACTTATGGCCAAACACTGTGCATGGGGTCCAAAGGCTTCGGACAGCACCTCGTGTGACCCCACACACATGCCATCTTCACAAAGCGGTCTTTTACAATTTTGGGTTCCACCAAACACTTTCACATCAAATCTAGGGTTAGGATGTAATCCCAACGAAACCCTAGAATATAACCAAAGTCCATAAAGTACAACTAAAGCCTCCAAGATCCATGTTTACACATACCTTAGTGAACTTTTTTCCACCAAAAACCAAGCTTTCCTTGAAGCCTTTTCTCCTCCTTTCTCTCTAGCTTCTCTCTAGAACTCTCTCACTTTCTAAATTTCGAAATTTTCCACTTCTAGCAAGAAGTTGGTCTAGCATCCAAACAAGAGAAATTGGTTTTTTGCTTGGCACATGTAAGCTCTTCTCATGCACTTGCCATGTCGAGATCTCCCCACCATGCATATATGGTGTCATGCCCTCATGATACTACATAATCAGAGGATAATACAATTTAGTCCCTCTCCACTAACAAGTTTCAAAGTGGTCCTTCAACATGTAATTACAAACTAACAAAGCCACTAAACTTACCTAATTGCATAATTGACCCACATGCCATGAAGCTACAATCTAACACACTTTGCTAATCCCTCCTAAATTAAAACCAACCATTAAGATATTAATCTTAATCACAATTTAAAATATCATAGGGCATAAGTTGCATTTGCTCCCAAAATCCTTACTTGAATATAACAAAACATATACGGTGTTACATTCCCTCCCCTTACAGTAATTTAGTCCTCGAAATTCATAGTATAACTGTGAGAGTTAGGATACTTCTTGTACCACATCGCCTAGTTCCCATGTAACTATTCCTCCATGGTGAACATAACACTTTCACTAGGAAATAATTTTGTTCCGCAACCGCAGCGTTCTGCATCATAATCTCCCTTGGCCGCTCTTCATATTTCATATTCTCTTTATGGTCGACTCTTTTAAATCTAGTATCATCTGAACATCGAGCTCCTTAACCCATGACCATGTCATGGAATACATCATGTATCCCCCAAACAAGCTGACGGAGAGCCGCCATTAAACTACCTCTCGACTCTTTGGAGAATCTCAGTAGACATGTACTGGGGCCGGTTCCTTTACAAGCGATATTCCCCTTGCGACGACCTCTCAAAACACATGATTCCCCCGACACAGGCTCTAAGGGTCTCCTCCACGTGGTTACATAGCTTTGCACTTTGCTGCGTCACTGCCCGAGAGCACATCACGGATCACCCTTATCTTCCTCTCGTCGTTCACCAACTGCGGACGTCAAGTAGCCTCTCCCCACGATTCGGTCCATACGGCGTCACCTTGGCCTTCCATAAGAGCTTCATATGGTGCCATCCCTATCTTGCTCTGTGACTATTATTATCATAGAAACTGATCGAGGCCAAATGGTCATCAACTCCACGGAATTAACACACATGCTGGCACTATCTTCCCGAATCTGAATAACCTCTCTCGGATTGCGTCGATCGAGGGTGAAATGTTATGCTGATCTCGACTCGTTCCCAAAGCTTCTATGACGCGAGGAATCGGGACGTAAACCTTAGTCCCTATCGACACAATGGAGAGGTTACACCATGCAACCTCACAATCTCCCTCACGCATTGCTACTCAAAGTAAGAATAAGTCAGTGGTCCTTGTGCTAAGAAATGCTGGTTGGTCGTGGGTCCATGACCACCAAAACACGAATCTTTACAGTTGATCTAAGTGTGACAGTCAAGATCCATAAATCTACATAATCATTCATTCTGATATAGCTGCGATCTCTTGAGACTCAGTTCATTTACTGTTATGATAATTGCTGGTGAGCTTCATGTCTCTACCCAAATGCTGCTAAAATTGGCGCCTCAAATTAAATGTGTACATCTTTGTCTCACGGGATGTGTACCGTGAAGCAAGAAGTGATGAAGCTTCCCTCATCACCTCCTCTCTCAAGCGTGCATCATCGGCCTGAGCAATCTGTTGAAAATAGATTCCTCCATTTGCATGAATGCTCCGCTACCACTTGCGGCGTGCTCGGGCTTCTTATGCTCCTCGACTCGATGACTCTTAGAAAAGCGGTTGAGCTACCAGCATTATAAAGCTGTGCTAGGCTCGTCCCCATCAAGCACGGGTGGAACTCGGCGATGTAATCATACATCTTCCACTCGCAAGCCATCGAACCGAAGGATGCTCCTTGAGTTTCTACTTTAAGGCATCGACCCATAGCACCTTTACGGGTGGTATTGCAAAGAAAAGTCAAAGTCTTCAATACTCACCATCCACCTTCTCTGCGGCATTCAAATCTCTCTGCGTAAATACTTGAGCTCTTGTGGTAGAGGCACTTCCAAACTTTCACCATCTGAGTAGTGCCGCCATAACTTTAGAAACCTCTTGCGTGACTCATAAATCATGCGTGGAGCCATTCTCCTTCATGTTTCTATTCAATTGCCTAGAGCATAGGCAACCACTCTACCTTTTTGCATAAGTACACACGAGCTGACCCTTGAGGCATCCGCAGCGTCATGCTTTCCCGGCTCCAGGGTAGTCGACAGGCGTGTAGTGAATCCTCTTTACGGCTCTGGAAAGACTCCTCACACTTGTCATTCAGTCAAAGACTCCCGCTCCACTTGCGATGTTAGTCTAGTCATTGGACATGCGATCACGGAGAAGTTCTCAATAAATCGGCGGTAATAACCGATGATCAAGGAAGGCGCGTATCTCAAAAGACACTCTTGGGTCGCTCCCACCTCATCCACGACCTCGACCTTTCTGGATCACTGAGAAATACCTTCCTTAGACACCATGTGCCTTAGGAACTGGATTTCTTGTAACCAGAAATCACACTTTTCCAGCTTGGCATACAATTGATTCTCTCGATTTTCAGTGGCATGGCCCGCAAATGTGCTCATGTTATTTCGACCCTTGGAATATATTAGGATGTCATCCTGAACCGCACCACAAAGCGATCGAATCACGGACATTTCATATCCTATTCATCATATCCGTAAAGGCAAGCGGAGCATTAGTCGATCCAGGCATATGACGACAAACTTCGGAAGTGTCCATACCTCTTGCGGCAGTCTTGAGATATCGAGTCGTCTCTCAATGATGACGGATCTTGATCAAATCTTCGAAATGCGAAGCCGGATTCATTGATCAAACAATCCTGTCAGAAGTGGTACTTGTTCCTTCATTCTTCTTAAGTCAAATCACCTCATAAAATTATTGTTGATCCTCTTTGAACGATCTTTGGAACCTAAGGTGAGGTTGCTAGATTGGGATGAATTTGTTCTGATTGTCATTGATGCGCTCTGACTAGGTATCAGATGAGTGTCAGGATCGATGGATCGCAAGTCGTGGGATTCAATCTGAAATCGCCTCAATCTCCGAAATGTCAGTCAGATCGCATTGGCGGGATAAATCGCCACCTCACGCTCTTCTGGATCGATGAAGATGATTCATTCTGACCCTTTCTCCTCTCTATCAGCGATGTGGGCTATTTGGAATCGTAAAGCTGTTTATGCCTAGCCAATAAAAGTGCTGCTGCCGGCGGTCTGAATGTTTGCGATAGTGATAACCATTCATTCAATCGCGATCAAATACGAATTACCGATCAATCATATTCGTTCCACTGCCTGTTCACGCATCCCCACTTGCTTCCATCATGCCACCCATAGGTGTCTCAACAAACAAAGGACAAGAGAAATTGGTGCAATCTGGAAGTCCCGAAATGCGAGCAAAAAGAAGTAGATGAAATGAGCACGTGATGCACTGAATCAAGCGACACATGTGCCCGAGTGCTGCTGCCCAAAACCATACCTTCCACTAGCACATTAGGCTGGATCATTGTCACAGCAAAGACTGCGCTCTGAGACCGCATGGCACGAAGTAGATCTCAGTCTTCCCTTTCACAGAATCTCACTCCCCTTGGAAATTTGTCCTCCTTGAACAGCGAATGGTTCTTGGTCGAAGCCAGGCCTTGAGGAGGTGGGTGTTAAATGCATTTGTAACAGGGCACCACCTCCTCAATGCTCTGTCGCACCACACTCATAACATGTCCGGGGCCCGTGTCTAAGCCCCGTACTCCCAAACACCCTTGTGCATGGGCGACTATCGTGGACCATTCATCCTTGAATAAACAGCCTCGCATCCCTGACACAAAGTCCTGAAAACACACGGAATTCTTATTTCTTTCCATGCGTACCTCAAGGCTGCTCCTCTCAATAATCGGGCTCGTGCCACCACCTCGCTTTGTGGGTTCGAGCGTAGAGAATTTTGAGGCAGAATGTTCAGCCTCGAGCCACTCCACAGCTGTTCGGCTCAGACGCTTAAGCACCACACATCGTGCATGCCCGAACATGGTGGCGGGAGGCATGCTCGGCTACAGGTCATAGCCCCATGCCTAGTGCATACCCAGATCTCTTGTCTCCTCATGGCCTCGGGGAAGGGAGTACGCGAGTAACTCCTCGGCGAGTCCACCCATGTGTGGCACATCATGAGTGTTCTTAACCATATCCGCCCAGCTTCTCGACCTCGTCCCTCTGACGCAAGGGTATTGAAAACTCTCGCTCGGGGACTTCAAGACATCCGAGAAATCTTCTTCACTTCCTTTGCCAATGCAGAAGCCTCAAGAAATTGACACCACCGGCTGCGGGGGAATAAGTGCCTTGAAATCTTGATCAGCCTTGCGATCCATCTTCTGGAAATGACCCTCGGAGGTAACGCCACGCTTTCTCCAGCCCCATCCTCTTGAACTGGTGAAGAGGATCTCACAGGTTGTCTGACCCTTTGTCGTCCACTCCTTCTTCCTCTATTCATTGTCTATATATAAGAGAATAGACAATCAGTTATCACGATGTCATGGTAAAAGAACCATTAATAACTCTAGGGTTCTCATTTATATGTTTATTATAGCTATCTGATCTTTACGCTATTGACCTAGCTTGTCTTGGAATTCATAATTGCACATGATAACAAGAATCATTACACACTAGTAATACTATGGCAAAAATCCATACAACATTATAATATCTAAACTCATTCTGTCATGCCTTACAGCAATCACTAACATGTTATCCTGTAATCTCGATAACGTATTATCATAAAAATACCCTTCCTTTGAATTATCATTTGCTAGGAAGCCTTATACCATACCATGTGGCAGAAAATCATATCATCGCCCGATAACTTTGTCTGCACTTCAGCCAGCTCTCATCATCATGGCTTAAAGTGTGCTAGGAATCCTGTAATGTACCTGACCAATTTTCCTTTAATCTCGAAGGTTATCCCTTTATACAATATGACTAACCACAGTTTCCACGGTGTGATTTTATGTTATTTTACCATCTCTTTTTTTTTTTTTTTTCACAGCAGAGTATCTAACACATGGGGACTCTTTCAAAAATCCAACACTTTATAAAGGGCTACCTAACCCTACACGCCACCCTCTCATATCAACTGTATTTCTTGAAACACAGGTCAACTCCACTTGAATGTCCTTTGAAACATAATTAAAACTCAACTCTGGTCTCAAAACATATATATACATATATATGAGGTAAGTCCTCAATGCACCCAAGACTATACATTTACCTTGATCAAATAATATTTGCAAAATCCCAAAACTTTCTACAAAGTGTCCCCGAACTAATCATAAGCCAAATATCTGATGACCACGTGATCAATATAGGCTGTCCAAAATATGCGGTGTGAACCTCCACACAACACTGAATCTGAACAACCGATGTATGCCCGACCACCCGGCATGCTAAGGGTGGCATACGATTCGACCTCCGAAGCCACGCAAGTCGAGCTCTCGAGTCATGCGGTGGTCATAAAAATTTTTGCATCTAAGATGGAGGGGAATAATGGGGTGAGTTCGACCTTTTCAGTAGTGAATCCCATAACAAGCCATGCTTATAAAAACATTTCAAGCCACAAATAATTCAACACATCTCAAAACATGAACATTTTCAATTAATAGGTTGATGTGGGAAAGAAATGGATCGATACTACCACCATCTGACCCACCGTGGTGACTCTTTTGGGCTTTCACCCGAGGACTGGCGATCCATCCCGAACAACGACAAATTCTTTGGGACTTACTGCCGGGGATATGCCCACATCAGTATAGCGACAAAATTCTTGGGACTTACCACCGGGGATATGCCCACATCCGTATATGCGTGACCTTTTGGACTACAACCCGGGGGACTAGTCATGATCCGTGTCCATCTTATCAATCAGGACTCTCACGGTCCATGCCCATGTCATGCTTTAAAACAATTTCACAAAGCATTCATGCATGGATATTTACAAACATCATCTATACCCTAGTTAATTCAAAGAATTCCATAGATATAAAAATATACACATTTATATATATCATTAGAAAATCACACAGTTCAAGCATGGAATGAGTGAAATTTTAACAAGCCCATGGTATAAGCGAGAGAAGGTTACAAGATCCCTACTTTCCTTGGATTCAAAATCCTGATCTCTAAGGAAGTCAAACCGGCTTCTCCGAAAGGATGCAATTAACAAGTCATAAGATTTCTTAGCCTCGAGCAATCAGGGTTACATAAAATTGCAATTGGTTCATTACTACTTCACCCTTTCGAATCACACATATTCTTATACCTACAAACATAAACCTTGATCCTTGAGCACTCTCTTTTACACTTACTAATATCAACATTTCAACACCCTTATTAGGGGTAACACAAATAGCACACACAACACTTGTACACTTGTTTACATTCTATCTCGAAGACCCCCTTTTCTTTTTCTTAACTACCATTTGACCAGCCATACACATTTTTTGTTCACTACTGGTCTTCGACTGAAGTTCTCTATCTCTTATCTTTCCATAGCCTCTTAAATCAGGTCATTCGGACCTCGAAATCCAAGTTATGGTTTTACCTCGACCTCGAGACCATTTTCTAGGGACGAATCGTGTCTCCACTTCACCTTACTTTGGCGAAATTATGGGAACAAATGAGCCATAATTTTGGCCACACTTCTTCATGAGACTGCGCCCCCTATGTGGCTACTTTGAGAGGGATTTTTGAATCACTCCATTTGGATCAATATAACTTCGACTTATGACTCAACGAGGCTGCTCGAGGAGCGAGACAGAATCGTAATAAACTTTCAACCTTACCTCAAATTCCCAGGGTTATGGTGTTGTTAGGATTTGGTTCTTAGTTACTTCCTAGACATTCGAAGGGCTAGGTCTTGGGCTTCTTAACTATAATCATCCAGTTCGGAGTTCTTTAGGCCAACATGGCCAAAGCTCTTGTCATGGGGTCGAGGGAAGATGAGCGGCACCTCCCTTGGACACACACACACACATGCCATCTTCTGACGGTCTTTACAATTTTGGGTTCCACAAACACACCTTTCATCAAATCTAGGGTTAGGATGTAATCCCAACAAAAACCCCTAAGAGAATATATGAATCCATAAGAAATACAATAAGCCTCGAATCATGTTTACATACCTTAGTGAACTTTGCAAAAACCAAGCTTTCCTTCAAGCCTTTTCTCCCTCCTTCTCTCTAGCTTCTCTACAGAACTCTCTCTCACTTTAATTTCAGAATTTTCCCACTTCCTAGCAAAGTTGATACAGCATCAAAACGAAAAATGGTTTGCTTGGCACATGTGACTCTTCTATCATACACTTGCCATGTGTCGAAGATCTCCTACCATGCATATATGAGGTGTCATGCCCTCATGATGCCACATAGCTCGAGGATATTACAATTTAGTACCTCTCTCCGCTAACAAGTTTTTCAAAGTGGTCCTTGACACATACTTAATTACAAACCCACCCTCAAAATCACTAAAGCTTACAATTGCATAATTGACCCACATGCCATAAAATGCAATCTAACACACTTTGCCCAATCCTCTAATTAAACCTTGACCATTAAGATGGCTAATCTTGATACATTTAAAAATATCATAGGGCATAAGTGGCATTTGCTCCCCCCAAAATCCTTGAGAATAACAAGCAAGCGCTATATCAGTGCTACATGATCGACTCCTCGGTAAGCGTGACACGTGCGGTAGACGAACTTCGTCGAAGTGAGGCTGGGCTCGGTGTGGCCAGGAGGTGGCGATATAACACGGTGATCGACTCACCGGGTTGCGTGACTGTCGCGAGTGAGCGAACTCGTCCGAAGTGGCTGGCGGGCTCGGAGCGTGGTAGTGGCGATATAGCTTGGTACGATCGACTCCTCGGGTAGGCGACTGTGCGAGTAGACGAACTGCGTCAGAAAGTGATCTTGGGCTCCGAGCGTTAATGGCCAGAGTGGCGTGCTCTTTGAGCGATCGACTCCTCGGGTAGCGTGGCACGTCGCGGAGTAGGCGAACTCGTCAAAGTGAGTGGCGGCAGACTCCGGCGAGGCGGTATTCTCATAGCGGCGATCTTACTCTCGGAGTGGCATGTTTGTCCAGGTAAACCGAACTGTCAAAGTGGTACCTTTGCAGACTCGGCGTGGCCAGGAGTGGCGATATAACTGGCGATCACGACTCCTCGGGTAGGCGGCGACTTTGTCTGCGAGTAAGCTGAGCTAAAATCAAAGTGGTGCTAGGCTCGGGGCGGCCGAGTGGCGTCTCTTTGAGCGTCGACTCCTCGGGTTCTGCGTGACACGTCGCGATGAGCGAACTCACGTCGAAATTGGAGTTCTTGAGGCTCGTATTTGTGGCTGAGTGTAATCTCGCACGGCGTCGACTTCTCGGGTAGCGTGACGTCGCGATGGAAAGCCGAACTCAAATCAAAAGTGAGTGACTCTTCGCGTCGCCGACCGATCGACTTTCCGATTTTCTTGGAAAGGTCGTCTTTAATGTGATTTATGGAGGAAATTTGAAAGCGTTTGTGCAGCTTTGAGTGCTGACGCTTCACTTATAAATGGCGGCTTCATTGCTATGGGTTCCTCACGTTGAATATTCTTCCTCTTCGTTAACGTGGGTGAAATATGCAGATGAAGAAGCGTCGAAATGCAGTAGATGTGTTTGGGGATCACTTTGAAGATTACAGTTGAGTTACGTTGGACTTACCTTGTGGGAGTTGTGTTTCTTTAATCCCATACTCATGAGTCTGTGTTATTCCCTAGCTTTGTGCTAGGGAATGTGTCTGGAGAGGGCGGCGCATTTCTTGCGTCGCATTCTCCATTCTTCTTTCTCTTCCTTTTTTTCTTCTCCTTCTCCTTCTTTTTCATCTTTTCTTCCACATCTCATTCTCCCCTTTTTTGTTTCTTACCTGAGCTCCTTCATCCCTTTTTGTTTTCCTCTTCTTACATCTGACTTTCTCCTCTTCTTCAACTCCTTCATCCCTTTTTTCTTCTTCTCCTCTTTTCCACCTCGTTTTCCTTTCCTCTTTTCTTCTGAAGTTTTTGAGGAGTTTGCTTGTCTTGAGTGCTTCAGTGTGTCGATAGCCTATGATTATGGCAGATGTCTGATTGAAATAAAGAGACTTTCCTTTTATGTCTATGGCTTTCTCCATTCTATTGCATGTAATTTTTTGAAGCATTATATAATACGAGTTGCTTGTGACGTCTTAACAAATAACAGTCGTGTTGACATTTAACTAAAATTGATAAATCTCCATTTAAGATTACAAACGAGGTCTCTTGATAAAAACGTTTAGATGTTCCGCATTCAGGCATCTTTGTAAAATTTTCCCCTTCTCTGTTTGGAGCTAATGCTGTGTTTATGCAGTGCGGCGACTCGAGATATGATATAAGGGCCTTCGATTGGGGCCCGATTTCCCGATATCTTTGAGATTCTTCGCTGCGTAGCTTTTTAAGGCCAAATCTTGACATGTAACCGGGTTTGACTTTTGGTTGTAGTACCTCGTGAGTCTTCCTTTGGTTGTCTTACATGCGCTTTGCAGAGCACCTTCGTTTTCATCTAAAGTCCAGAATTTAGACGGAGAGCCTGGATCGTGTGCTCCACTTTACGCTAACTGATCCTTAGGGACTTTAATCCGATCTGTAATTTCACAGCTTGATCTTGAAGACTAGAATTGAATGAGGGTTTCGTTTCTTGACTTACGTGTTGTCTGTGGGCCCGTAGCACCAGGAGGTATTCTACCAACTCGCTAAGATCTTCAATTTAGGTCTTCAATCTGGCCTTAAAAAGGGTTGATGGTGACTTGACTGGCCAGTTGAGACTCTGAAGGATCTTCTTCAAGACGAGTAATAATTCTTAATTCGAGCTTGTACAGAAATCTACGGGTGGCATTGTCAAATTGTTTTAGTTGTGATCACAGGCTCTTGGGATCTAAATCTGCGTATGATGGCTCGCCACAAAATTGTATATCTACCTTCAATTTGCCCGATTGGCGTTCAAAGGCTCAGGCGCAAGCCCACTTGGTGAAGTAATCTGCGGCGATGATGAACGTTGGCCGCCTTCCCGAAGGCGAGGTCTGATATGTCGAGCCCGTTGTTGGAAGGGCTGGGGGCTTGTGATTGGCGTCAGCTCCGATGGGCGTGAATCTTAACGTCTTCTGGCGATCGCATTTTCTTCTTGACTAGTCGGTTGCATCTTTGAGCATTGTAGGCCCGGTGGTATCCTTGTCTGAGACGCTGCCTACCCGTGCTCGAGCTCAGAATCATGGATTGTACTTTCGTTGTGCTTCTCGCCTTACCGTATTGATATTTTCCCGCGGTACGAGGATTGGTGTGAAGAGCCTCGCTTGTCTGGGCTTCCCTTACTTCGTTCAGTGAATCTGCGGACCTGCGATCTGCGCCATTTTATTGCTTCTTCCGGTCGTCGTGAGCGTCAGGTCACGTATATAATCAGTAGGATCACATCCGGCTCATTTCCGGACAGGCACAGGGCACAACCTGCCGTGCGAGAGATCGATGGGGGCTGGGTATTCGACGAGGTGTCGACCTGTGAGAGTCAGCTACCTGTAAAGTGTTGCTAACTTTGCTAAGGCGTCGGCTGGAGTTCTACGCTGCGGGGACATGTAGACCTAAACTAGCGCGTGTTGCAATAAATCTCGTACCTTTCGGAGATATAGGATCATCCTTCCACTTTTAGCCTCGTAGGTGTCTTCTATTTGTCTTACTACCAGCTGGGAGTCGCTGTAGACCTCTAGTTGGTCAACTTCCAATGAATGGTTCGAGGCTGCTGGCGGTACTGTCGGCCTCGTTGTTGGGAGGCTTGGAATCAGAATACGTGTACTCAAATGTGCTATTCCATACGGAGAGGGTCAAGATTAGACACCACTCGGCTCCCTTATTTTTTGCATTTAGGCTCCATGCAGAGTTTCGGATGGGGTCGTTCATTTGCTTGGCGTTAAAGCGGATTCGTAAGTGAACTCCGTGGCCAGTCGGCTAAGACACAGCAACTTTTATTGCCGGTTTTTCGGCTTGTATTTGATGTCAGAACTGGCTCGAAACTCCTGCATGGCCGCCATCGGCCCTTCCCAGGATCACCGGTTTATGCTGCAGCTTCATCGGGCTATTCAATTGGAACTATGGTGTGAGCACGGAAGTAAGAGCGAAGTTGCGGCTGAGTTACGAGCGAAATTAGTTTCTCCATCCTTGGGTACACTACCCTCCGCTCCTCTCAAGCTCGGCGCAGTGGCTGGATGTTATGCTGTTTCTTTGTCTCTCACGGCCGAGGAATGGCCGATCGAAGAGTCACGATACGACCCGGTATAGGGTGAGGGCTCCACTTGATGGACTTACTAGAATGGGAGGCTCCGAGAGCTATCAATTTTCCAATCTTGAAAATGCTTCCTCGCGCCGTATCCCGTTGAGAAAGGCTTTCTTCGGGGACTTGGAAGTGGCATTATCCTTGCCACGGATGCGAATCGGCAGAGCGCCAATCCTTCGATCGATGAACTTCCTTTATACTTGATGGCAAGGCATGCCAGAGCTTGCCTGACCTTTATCTTATCTGGATTTGCTTCAATTCCTCCCGGTGGTTGACTATGAAACCGGGAATTTTCAGGCGATCTCAGAATGCACTTGGCCGGTCGGTTTTCATGTTGTAGTTTCTCAAGGTCACGGAGATGCCTCGGATAGTGGTATGTGGAGCTAATTTGTGGTGGACCCTACCCAGAAGCATGTCATCTATGTACACTTCCGCCAGTTGTGCCTGTCACCTTGGAACATCAGGTTCTGACCTGCGATACGTGGCTCTGGTTCTTGAGCCGAAACGACATCGCACGATAACAGTGGGTTACGTGACGCTGAGTGGTCGGATTATTTGCGGAAATCGACTGCGGAAAAATCTATGTCTCGTATTGCGAGATTCATTGTGACATGAAGCAGGGGTCAGTTGACTACGATCGACACAACGGAGAAAATCTATATGTCGCATTAGAAGTTCATACGAAATGCAAAATTGCCTCTTGGGCTCATAAATCAATACTCATTAAAACAAATATCACAACTATATTCGATTATCTCGATAAATTGATAGTTGATTACACTTTTAAACATATATTAAATTCTAAATTCTAATACATGTTATATATCAAAAACATTAAAGCCTTACAAAATCGGCTTCTTCCAAAATCAACCTCGAAATGAAATTTGTCTCCTCGACGCTACGTCTGAAAAATATAATCGCCGACGAGATTGACTAAGGCTGATAGTGAATCATTGCAAATGGGTTTACTCTGGCTAAGTGCGTATCTGTCTTTCGAAATAACCTTTGCTCCAGTAATCATTGAATCTGCTTGAATGTCTACATGATCACCCATGTCACAGTCTCGCGGAAGCTCACTCACACTTGCCTAAACACCGTGCCATGAGAAAATAATAATCATTTTCAAAACAAAACCTGTTGTTCTTGAAAATATACTACAGTATTCGGTAAAGTATGGGACTACCCTCAGGGTGAATTGGTTGGTGAGCTTTCCGGAAGCAGTCATGATTATATCCAGTGATCTGTTATTACATCTCTGACTCAATTCTCAGAATATCATCACCTTGAGGAATTCCTTTCGCAATATGTCTGTTTTTACAAAATACTACTATGTCATGCACTCACACCTAATTCTAGGTTACCCGGTGCGTAGTACATTATGCCATTTTCAAAACCCATTATACAATATGTCAAAATGCATCTTTCAATCAACTGATACACACATGTAATTCAACACATCACTCATCATGATTTAGCTCGATTGGGCAAATCATAAATCATCTCGATGACTTCTGACACAATTTAATTCCATGTAATTGCGTCATAGTACTAATACATTAAAATAATGTCTTAACCTATCTATTTCCATACATACCAAGCCATTCACATCAAACAATTCTCATGCAAAACACATGGACATTGCCAGTCCATTTTCATACAAGTGGGGCATTTTTGGTCCCAGCAGACTAAGTGGGTCACGGGCAGCCATCTTCTACATCGGTTCCTCTTGGTGGAGACCAATTTCCATACCCATTTCGGTCTCATACTTACGACATACAATTTAATTAATAAATTATCATCCAAACACCCAAAAGCAGTCCACTATAGCGCTCTACGGACTCCTGAAATGGGTCTCAAAATTCCACGTTTCGGTTCGAATTTCTGTGGTCGAAACGGCCACTCTGACCTCAATCGACACAAACATCAACAAAGCACTTAAATAAAATGTAAAACAAGTAGGATGAAGCCCTACCAGCATCAGGGTTGTCAAAACTCACAAAACCCCAGATTGCCACGTGTAATCCTCGTGTAGAACTACTTGGCCTCTTACGGCGAGAGCGTCGACGGTCGGATCGTCTAGTCTAGAAGGAGGACTCTCTCTCCCACTAAGAAACAAAGACAAAATATGCTCTTTGCTGCATTTTTTTTAATACCCCAACCTCCCATAGCGTTTCTTTTCCGCTGTCTTCATTCCTTCTTTGCACTCTCAGTACAACATCTTTCTCATCTCCTTTTTCTTTTTCTCTTTCATTTTCTCCCCATTTCTCCTCATTTTCTCCTTTCTCTTTTCCCTTCTCTCCTCCTTTTTGGAGCACATCCCACATCCCAGTCAAAAGAAGGAGAAATTTCCTCCCTTTCCTCCCCAACCAAATATGTGGCTCTCAAATTTTCCACCCTTAAATCCTTATTTCTTTATTTCCTTTATGACATCATCATTTCGAGTGGCTCATTTGTGAACCATGGGATCATGCCACCCATGTGGTACCGATGTAGTAATTCTTTTTATCTTGAAGTGTCAAACCTTTTGAGGTGCCATGTGGCATCTCCTTAACCTTACCATGTGTCATCCGACACCCCACGTCTCGAAAAACATGAAATCCCGACCACTTCGGAATCCCACGAAATTCGACGTGGTTGCTTAATTTCATGAGACGATTTCAACGGAAAAGTCCGTTTCGTCATCCGAGATCTAGAAAATTTGATTTTTACGAAATTGCGATTTTCCATTTTGAGAAAATTTGGATTTTCGGGTTTCACGGGTTCCTGCGCTGTGGCGAACAAGGTTTTTCTTGGTCACTGGGTCAAATGCGATGCGGTTGTAGCGGAGAAGGCATCCATCAGCGAGGAGTTAGTGGCCGCGGTGGCATGCGATGTAAAGTCGATTCGCGCGGAGAGCGTCAGCTGGGCGCGCTTTGTTGATGTCGGTGAAGTCGATCACGAGTCGCCGTTCCATTGCTTTTTTGGCCGATACGACGTTGGCTGGCCATTCGGGGTATTCCATGATAAACTCCCTTTGCACATGCCAGGTTCTTGACTTCCTCGTTGATGGCACGTCTTTAGGCGCGAGCTCCTCCTCTTTTGTTTGATTGACTTGAATGATGGGCTGACGTTCAGCCTATGAGTGATTACTGTAGGATCAATTCCTCCCATGTCCGCTTGCTTCCATGAGAAGACGTCTTTGTTCTGTCTTAAAAAATGGATAAGGAGGTTTTTGAGGTCTTCCGCTAGCTTGGAGTAGATATAGGCGAGATGTTCGAGTGCGTCGATCCAACAATACGGTTCGGTTCTTACGAGCTCAGGTCGGTAGACACCTCGTCTTTGTGTCGAGCTCATCCGGTATGAATATTATCTGGGCTTGTTTTCTCTGTTTCATGGATGCTGAGTAGCATTCCCTAGCCACTCATTGATCTCCTCGAACAATTCCTACCCTGTTTACGATAGGGAATTTGATCATCATGTGATATGCGGAAGGGATGGATTTTATTGCATTGAGAGGGTGCGCCCCAACAACATGTTATAAACGGGTAGTCTCTGACAGAGAATCTTGCCGTAGTCGTCTTTGGCATGGGATCTCCCAAGGTGAGTACCGATTGTATTGAACTGGGGTATTACGCTTTTATAGGAGAACTAACGGGAGGATGAGTGTTAGTGAGGCTCTGGTTTATACTCAGATGCCCATTTTATCGAAGAGTGACGAGAAGATGATATCGGTGTTTGAACTCCGATTATCGATTAGGACCCGATGTTGTTTGGTTGGCCACATTGCGCGAACTACCGGTGGAGTCGTCGTGAGGATGTTGGCACCCCTCTGAATACAGGTCGGAGAATGTGATGGATGTGTCGAGGCCGCGGTAGTTTAGACAACTGGCAGATTTCCGCTATCTCTGTCGACGATCTTTGCGTAGATGGGCCTTCCAGTGAGTGGATTCCCACCTCCTCTAACGAATCCTCCTGAGATTACTTGGATTTCACCTAGGGGTTGTTGGTGTGAAATTAGGTGGGTCTGCCAGGGTGGTGGTTCTTTGAGGCGGGGCTTGGTTGAGCTTGGATTACGAGCGATTTCGGGATATGAGCGTCAGTGTCCAGGTGCCGTGGTAAGTACTACCCATTTTCTCTCTCTTGAGTTATCTGCGGTGTCGTGCGGTGTCAGTAATCTACATGGAACTCGCGTAGTAGGTTGTCTCTTTGTGCAGAGCCAAACATTTGATTTGGCTTTTCGAGCTGTTTGTTCGTGCCAGCGGGGACTGTGATCTTGAAATTTGTTAAAGGGGGTTAGCAATGAGGCGAATAAGTAGTAATCTTTTGATTCACGGTGGACTGAGCAGATCTCCCGAGATTCCCGCCTTTGGGGATCATTCTCATTTTCTTTGAAGATCCTTCCTGGTCGCTTTGTCTCTTGGGGCTTACGTCCCTCGTCGTTTATTTTGCCCCTTTTTTTTTCTTTATAATTAGAAAGAGCTCTCTTTCTTGGATATGAGGGCTTCTTCATAGTTAATATCTTCTACGCTTTGCGAGCACCTTAATATGCTTGTTTGGGGATTTTGGAGATGGAAGAACATTCGAGGAGTCTTTCGGCGAATCCTAAGCCAGCCGATGACGCGTGATTGCCAGAGCTTCTGATGGGCATATCCACGCTGAGAGACTCTTGAATCTTTGTACGCCAGACCTCGGGCTTTCTTGTTTTTGCTTGATGGTCGTGGGTGATAGCTTGGCTTCTATGCGTCGACCTAATGAAGTGAGAGGCAGTCTGATGGATAGCTCTCGAGATATGAGGAGATTGGCAGCCGGTGGGAAATCCTATTGAACCATGCCAAGGCGGGCCTTTTAGGGTGATAAGCAGCTACACCTTCATAGAATCTTGATACCCATGCAGTTCCATTTTGGTTTTTGTAAGAGTGTTGAGATGATCGCGGGATCTACGGGTACCATCGAAACGCTTCCACGTAACGTCGAACTTGGGTAGTGGAAGGGGGAAGTGGAGTACCTGGTAGTATTGGGTGACTCGGTTGTTGTACCAAGGTATCCATAGAGTAATTGGGCGCGTCCTCTTACCTCCCTCGCACGGTGGAGCTCTTGTTGGAGGCTCTTGAACCTCTTTGTTCCATGATTATCTCTGCTCCTTCTTTGAGGGTGGCCTGTAGTTTCAGCGTGCTCTCAGTGTTGCTCGTTGCCTTCCTCGAGGGGGGCTAGATGTGGTCCGTGCCTCGGGCTTGGGTGGTCAAGCCGTTTGGCTCCACGAAGTCACGGAGTATTGTGTTGTCCTTCATGAGGGAATGTCTTGGCGCTTCTTGAATGCATCGCCTCAGGTGGTGTCTTTTTGTGCGGTGAGTTGTTCTAACTCTTCTATTAGACGCTGATTGGTGAGGCGGAGTGCCTCTACCTCGTCCGTGTTGGCCTGCATTGTTTCTAACGTCTGCAGGGAGGTGGGGCATGCGCGTTACTGGTTGGTCACACATCACTTGGAGTTAGGCGTTGCTCTTTGCTTGTGTTAGAGTGATACCATGATGCTTGAGAAATCAGTTATATTTGTAAAAAGAGCTATCGTTCCACATGACGGCGCCAGTGATGATGCTTTTTCACTTAGGGCCCAGGAATTTGGAAGGGCGTGTGAAGTCAGTGAAGTGGGACTGGATTCTTGATGGAGTTGGGTGGAGACCACGCGTGCGGGTTGAAGTAGGATCATTCTGAAGCAAAAATAAGGGGGTCGAGCTTCGCACATGGCCGCTCAGATGCTAAGTCGGTTCTTCGGGGAAAGGGCGCAGGCGGGTGTCTTGTGTGAGGATGCGTATCAGTATGAGTATTAGTATTGGCGAACCTTTCACCGATGGGGTGACGCGTATTTACAAAAGTAGATGTTCGTAGTTAGATAGTGACTAGGACCGTTCCCATTGGATGGGATATTTTTGTTATTATCGGTATCCGGATTTAGTAAGGATATAGAAGAAGCGGATTTGTTTGGGATAATCTTCCTTCCTTATTGGGGATCGGAATTTGATGATGATCTGTGTGTCTTTCTTTGTATTTGTGAGGTTTGGTTGGATTGAATAATATATTATTATGGATTATTCTATTTTCTGTACATGGGGAGACCCGCATGTCGGTCTTTTACTAGTACGCGGTTGGGCCTGCATTAAGGATGGCACCAAAGGCTTGAATCTTTGGCGTAAAGGCGCGAATCTTGATAGGCATGTCTGCTTTTGGGGTTTAAGCAGTGGAGCTGAAGTGTTTAGGTTTGGTAGCCTCTTTTCTTGGCTGTGAAGTGGGCGCATGGCGCTTGCTTTTCGAGCCTGCTCCAGGTTAGGATATTTTAGTAACTAATAAGTTCTTTTTGACTTGGTGCATCTTGGTTGGTTGTTGCTTCGGTTTCCTAGTTTTTAGGAATAATTTGATTCGGGTTTGAATTTTCTGTAACAGACCTCGTCTTCCAGGCTTCTTCACCTTAGGGCAATAAAAGCGCTTTTTGATCACTTTTCAGATTACTTGAGAGATCTCATGGCGGCAGACAAAAGTGATATCAGAAGCATTACAGATTTATACAATGCTTTGAAATACAAAAAGTACTCGGATGTGAGACGAATCTGCCATGCTCATCCTGAATACGTATTACAGAAAATTAGTGTTTACAATGACACAGTCCTCCACTTGGCTGCACACTCCAAAAAAAAAAGATCTCGTGCTAGACTTACTGAAGATATTGCCGGCCGACTGCAACCGGAAACTTTCCGGTATAAAGAATGACGACGGAAAGACTATACTCCACGAAGTAGCCACCAGCGATGCCATGAAAGATGCTTCGGAGGAGCTGTAGAAGAGAGATGCGAAGTTGCTAACTGCCTCCAACAACTTAGGAGAGAAGCCTATTTTTTGTGCAGCCCGCTAAGGTCAATTTCAAATGTTTGATTTTCTGGCTGACAAAATGGAATTAGAGAAACTAAGTCCAGAAGAAAGCAAATCTCATTTGCGGAGGGCGATGAACAACTGTTCATTGTATTTCATCTACCAGTGTTTTGGTGAGTAATATTTATTCATATATTCTGCATTTAGTTAGTAACCAATTACTACTATATAGTTCAATATTTCTATTTCTGACATCATTCTTCTTGAGCATGTTTGGTTCCTGTGTTGATAACAAGTTATTGAGAACAATTTTTGAAAACATATTAGTGTTTTTTGAAAACTCTTTTTGTTATTTAAATTTAGTGTTTTACATAAACCAAACATGTTTTTTATATTTTCTTTGTTCTTCTTGTTTTTCAGAACAAAAAACAATTTTCAATACGTGTAAACAAACCTCTAGGATCAATGTTCAATCCAAAGGCAATAATAGGCTTGGAAAAACTTGACAAAAAGAAATGATAAATTTTTAAGAAAGAATATGCAGAGAATTGTGTTTAAGTTGACTAGTTATCTCTTTAAAAATTAAGGTAGAGGATGTTAGAATTTTATATGATCTACTTATTTTTTGAAAGAGAAATAGTTTCCTAAACTAATATCACTTCGATGAAATATAGACTTCTACAAATATGATGCTAAAAAATCATATTATTGTAAAGTTTTTAACTATTATGTAACAATTAGATTTTATTGTTATGTAGGAATTAAGCTTTATTCCATATAACATACAAAAATGTTAACACTAGTTTAGTTATATATGTTGGATTTTAAACAAGAATTATTCATTGATTTGTTTAGAAAGAAGGCCATTATATTGTATCGTAATCAGACTAATAATGAGAATTAAGATATAAACAGAGATAAAACCCAACAGAGAATAACTCATCATGTGAGTTGTTAATAGATATGAAAATTATAGAAATAGACAACAATAAAGTCAAAAAAATAAGACATTAATATAAATCAATAATAACAAATTTTATAAATTGTAAATAATTTCGATTACATTTATTTAATCAAATAATACAATTATATACATATTTCCCTTCCAAATACTTTTTGGGATGTATAGGTTACTAATTTAACATTTTTTTTCCTGATTTTGTCCCTGCAAAATCAACATGAGACAGTCTTGGCTAACAATGTTGCAAGGAGATACAAATATCTAATTAAAGAAAGTGATCGAAACTCAATGACTGCTCTTCAATCTCTCGCATGCAATTCAAGTGCATTTGCGATGCGAAGCTACTTAAAAGGAGAATTCATGGAGAATAATATCATGAACTAAAAACAGCAAATGAAGTCAATGCGTAAATGTAAGGAGATACTTGAATTGATGATGTTTATAAAGGCAACAGCAACGGAAACAACAAGGGCATTGAATATGATGAGTGAAGCAATAAAGGGACTCATCAATTTCGGTATGGTATATGTAATTCCTTCTTGATCCATCTTTTGCTTACTTAATTACTACTTTTTTTTGTTATTTGGAAAACAATATTTTGTAGGAATTGGATGTGGGCATTAGTGTAGTTCTTAATTAATGATGAATATACTTTTATTTATTCTTTAAAAACATAATTCCTTTAAGATCAAGTGTAATTTAACTTTTGAAAAGGTCATATGTTCTTAATTACATAGAACTACTTGGATGGATTAGCTGAATTGATAATTCAAACAAAAATTAAATTCATATAAGTTCAACGTAAAAACATAAATGATGAAAACCACAAAAAACAGTGGACAAGATTGATGATATATATCCAAGGGAACTCCCTCCAAACTCTTTTGTTGAGGTGAACTCATAGATGTATCCATTGTATATAAAATTTGGATATATCTTTTACTTGATTTTGGCTACTTAAAAAGGATGTAGTAAAACTTTATAATATTAGAGGATCTTTCATTAGAGTCTATATTTTCTTTTGGATCGGAAAAGGAGAAATATGTATGCTTTTCGTTCAAGTTTGAAGATAAATAAATAAACAACTAGAACATAATCATGGTGTTGGCCTGATGAACTTTCATACTGTGAAATAGGGGCTCTCATAGATGTAAATGTTTTCTTCTCAAATTTTCCCTTTCCAACAAAATAAGGATTTGGTCTGATGATTTTGTTTAATACAATTTTTTCCTTTTCTTTTTTCTTTGTTTTTTTGTCCATTTACCATTAATTATTTGACTCAACTTTTTATAATTATCAAGTTCCATTTATTTCCTTCTATCGTACATGCTCTTTATTTCTCCTGGCAAATAGTTGCCTAAACATCTCACAAATGAATTTATTTTTCTGATTGTTCCCCTTTTGCGATAGCTAAGAAACTTGAAGAAAGGTGAGTACTTATGGAAAGATAGCTCTTGTATGTAGATTGCATATTTATCTTGATGCGTGTTTATTCTCTAAAAAAGTATTACACAAGCAATTTAAAATATTATATTAGATATCTAAACCCTAAGTGACCTGATTGATTTACTTTCCTTCTAAAAAATTAATAATAAGAAACACTTCTAAGAGAAGTGACAATGTATGATGTATATTGTATGATATATCTCATGTAACTACAATGAATATTTTTTATCATCTTTATTCACTTTTCATTGTTGTTTTATAATTTGTAGTAAAATTCAGTAGATATTTCAATTTTTAAATACGAATTTTTCAATGAAGTCTTTAAAGTTAGATATTATAAAAAATGCCATAACTATTTTTCTAATTTAAAAAACGATATATATATATATATATATATATATATATATATATATATATATATATATATATATATTATTTGGGTACAACTACACATACACTTTTATGTGTTATGGTCAACTTGTCCTTGTACAATAAAATAATAATAATAATAATAATGATAATAATAATAATGATAATCATAATAATAATAATGATAATAATAATAATAATGATAATAATAATAATAATGATAATAATAATGATAATAACAATAATAATAATAATAATCATAATAATCATAATAATAATCATAATAATAATAATCATAATAATAATCATAATAATAATCATAATAATAATAATAATAATCATAATAATAATAATTATCATAATAATAATAATGATAAATAATAATGATAATAATAATAATAATAATAATAATAATAATAATAATCATAATCATAATCATAATCATAATAATAATCATAATAATAATAATAAGAAACTGTAGAAAATTTATATAGAAATTCAGAATTGATTGATAGAATGTTAGAAGAATTTGAAAATCCAAAATTACTAGATGAAACAATAGATAAAAAAACTTTATAGACAATGTGTAATAGTATTTAGATGATCAATTTGAAACTTTTATCAAACAAACCTAGTTAAAAAAATTTTAGATATAAGTAATAAACAAATTTATAATACAACCACATATTCCAGAGAAAAGATGAAAAAATAAATGAAATCTTGAAATCTCAAACGAACATGAAGAAAAAATAACAAAAGAAAATAAAATTGAAGAAGAATTTGTAAATGTAAAAACAGAAATAGTTAAACAAGGCCTGCAATTTAAAACAAGAATAGAACCTTCTAGTAGTTATTCACAACCAATAAATGAATATGTAAGACCCAAGAAATTGTAATTTCTGGAAAAATGGTAAAATCATAATTTCGGTCAAAAATCCGAAATTTATTCTCTAGATCTCGGATGACGAAATGGATTTCACCGTTGGAATCGTCTTGCAAAATCTAGCTAACACGTCAAAATTCCATTGAATTAGAGACGGTCGGAGTTGGCACGTTTTTCGGTATCGGGTTCGGTCTTAAGTAAGATTTTCGATCACGACGAAGTCACATATAACACGTACTCATGTGCCATAAGTGGCATGAGTAAGAGAAATGATGAATGGGCCGGCCCAGAGATAGTGCAGGAGAATCATATGGCCAGGAAAAGAATGAGCAAAATGGTCATTTTTTAAATTGTTTAAGTTAGAAAAAGACAAAACACAAATAGTGTTTGTCTCCTACCTTAAGAAGAGAAGCAAAAACGTGAATTGAGGAAAAAAAAGCTCCAGTAGCCGAAAATGGAGATTTTTAGAGAGAGATTACTTGACTCTCTCTAAAATATCGCGCGATCCGACTGTCGGCAGTCTTCGGGACAAGAAGGAAAGGCACTCTACGCGGAGGGAACGCGTGGGTGCCGGTTGAGGAGTTTTGACAAACTCCGAGAGGTAGGGGATTTCTCCTTACTTGGGTTTACTTTATTTAAGTGTTTCAATGTTGATTAACGAGGCCTTGAATGGCGTTTGATTGATCCCGAAACTTGGGACCGAATTATTCATTTTGAAACCATAATGGGCGACCAGTGTCCACGGCTGATTTGGGTGGATTAATTGTGCATTTGTGTGTTGATGCATGTATTGATTGGAATGAGGCCGGAAATGGCAGTGAAACCCGGGTTCACTAAGTGAACCAATGATTTGTGATTTTTAGGGAATAGTAATCGAGGGTTTCACTATTCCCGAAACAGTGTTCTCAAAATAATTTTTGTGAATTAATATGTTTGGTCGAGTAATTCAAGTAGAATTGCTCGTGTTTGATCATTAGCCCACGTGAGCTAATTTTGATGTGATGAAATACGAAATTACATAACATGATTGTGTGATTTAATTTTTATGTGAGCTCTATGCATGTTTATATATTTGCATGTGTTATAGGCTTGTAATGGAATTTGTATCATGCATTCCATATGCCTTTAGGACACCCTAGGACGATAGGAGTGAGTGCATAGAGATGAGTCTAGAAAGAAGAAAGGTTTGGAGGGTTGTCTAAAAATGATAATTATGAGAGTAGTCCATACAAAAATATCAATCGTCGGAGACGACCCAATTGATATACATCGGAGGGTAGTCCATAAATAATATCAATCGTCGGAAACGGCCCAATTGATATATATATACATCGGAGGGTTGTCCACAAATAAACATAATAATTCTCATACGAGGCTTAGGAGAGTGTGAGGGGGAGTCGGTCGAGATTTAGGGGTATGGGATGGTCGGTTAAGCGTTCCAGTAGGATCATTGCATTTTGCTTGAATGTGTGTTTACTTTAGACGTGCGTATGCGACTTGGGTGGAGAGTAGCCAGCAAGGTGATTCCGTGCCGAGCATTATTTCGCTGTCGAGGGATACTATTTTACAAGTCTGAGGGCGTGCGAGGGACGAAGCGTCTAGGGGCGGGTTTTAGAGAGTAGAAATGTGGCTTTGATGGTTCTACATGTATTAGAATTGTTTTAGTTTTAATATATGTTGTATAAGAGTAAAAACAATTGAACTCTGGAAACTATTGGATATAGTTGGATATCTATATATTGATGAGTAGTGTTGTGTGGGCTGACGGCTGTTTATGCACATGATAATATTGATGTTTAGGACGGGTTATATACGAGGTTTTGTATTTGGGTAGAGCTCCTGTACAAAGACTATGCGATTTTCGTGAAAAATGTCGGGTTACCCGACATTCCGCAGTATTCCTGTGAGGTTGTGGTGGTCAACTGAACCCCCGAGTTTTGGGGCGTCACAGAATATAGAACAAATGGACCAATTTTAGATATAGATAATACTAGCAATCTTAGAAAAACCATAGAAATCTGGGAACAATCTTTAAATTCTGATGGTGTTATTGTAGCTTTCCAAAACCAACAAGAAATATAATAATAATAATAATAATAATGATCATAATAATAATCATAATAATAATAATAATAATCATAATCATAATAATTATCATAATAATAATGATGATGATGATAATAATAATAATAATAATAATAATGATGATGATGATGATGATGATGATGATAATGATAATAATAATAACAATAATAATAACAATAATAATAATAATAAGAATAATAAGAATAATAATAATAATAATAATAATAATAATAATAATAATAATAATGTTATTCGGTCAAAAACAGTAAAGAATAGTAATGGAAGCATGGTGGACCCATAATTATGTTTATTTTCTGAATAAACCATGATTTTATTTGAATCATAATATGAAAGGCTTAGACATATTCATAATAATTATGTTTATTTTCTGAATAAACCATGATTTTATTTTAATCATAATATGAAAGGCTTAGACATATTCATAATGATATATGTTTATTTTCTGAATAAACCATGATTTTATTTGAATCATAATATAAAAGGCTTAGACATATTCATAATGATATGCATATTAAAGTTGTTGTTAGCAATTGCGGTGTTTAGATTGATTGTGATAATTATAAGGCTTTTCGATCTGATATGATTTTATCTGCGTTTTTGGTTGATTTTATCTGCGCTTTTTGGTATCAGAGCCTAGGATTAAATGGATGAACCTTTCTTTGATAGTTGTCAAACCTGTAGAAGATTAGTACTAAGAAGGGATTCTCTAAAAAATAGCATGAAACTTTTAGAAGAAAGCATAGAACGAAAACAAAGAAACTTAGAAGTTTTTATAAATCAGAATTTATTAACAGAATGGATTCACCATCAAATAAGATTGATTGAATATAATCAAACAACTTTGAATATAATAATTCAAACTTTAGCCGATTGCTACACTGATTATGGAAACCATTTAATGAACGATCATAAAGATGATGGAACATGAAGATTGAACCAGAAATAATACTACCTTATGAAGATTTACCCGAAAGTAATAATAGAGATTACTTAAAAGTTTAAAGATTATACAAACAACGCAAAATATTGCGATCTATGATTAAATACGAGATCGATTTAGAAGATTGAAGCAAAAAATGTTAGAATTGGAAGAACCTTATTAATCTTTGAACGAGGAAAAGGATTTTCCAAAGAAGATATAAGTAGGATTTTTAAGAAAAAATGACAATAATATTTATAGTCAGAAATTCAGATTCAGTCTATATTATGATTATTGATCTATATAGATTTAGGTTTGACAGAGAAAACGTAGATTGGACACCCAATATAGTTTATTTATACTGTACTGAAATACTTGAGGAAATCGATTATCTAGAAGATTGTTCTGAAGAAAATGATTATGAACCAATGGATATAGATAACTACTATTCAGATCAGGAATACTGGTTTGAAGGAGACGATTAGATGGATTTAAAATATGATTCAGATAGTGACCTAGAGATTTTTAGTAAGACCTTTGAAAAATTAAATATCCCCAAGTGTAATTTAAAAATGGAAGAAAATCCAATGATTGAAATTTATGCCTGTGAGCCACTGTGAAAACTTCTGACAATGGATATTCGAATCTTCCGACAAGATTTGAACCCGAATGTGCTAGAACACCATTTGCTAGAGGGACGACTTATGTCCATGAATGCGTAAAACAAGAATATGATTCTGATGGATCGATTAAGACCGGAAGGAATAAATCCCGTTTGGAATATATTTAGATTTAGTTGTAATCCCGGATATATCTCTACCTTAGATAGATGGGAAACATCCTCGGATTAACTTTAAGTGTAAATAGGATGTCACTTGATGATAGGAAAAGATATATAGGTATGCGATGATTAGAGTGCGCATCCACGATATTGGCGAGAACCCTCCCGAGCATAAACAAAAGTGAAGCCACGTATGGGTAAGAAAACATTAATGATATTGTAACAAAGTTGTACTACCTTTTAAGGTGAATTCCTTGGAGAAGGATACATGGAAGTAAATTCCTGCTGATGCGGAAAAATATGTTCATGCCTTGCTAAATTAGAATTAAATGATATCTGTCTTTTAGACAAATACATTTGTGTTTTTCAAGATTATTATTATCATATATACGGAAAGATTGGTACAGATACAATGTACTTAAATATGTTTTACTCAAAGATTCCAGATCCATGGGGATCTGCTCTAATTCGTGATTATCCATTTGTCAATTCTGACACTTTAGGAAGAAGGATTTCATTTCTGAAAGATTAGCGAATGGTGTCATCAAGCATATCACGATTAAGAAGCGAAATGATTAGAAAAGAAAATGTTCTTTGTTGCAGAGGCAATAACCTGATTACTGTGATAGGAGATTTGAAAAAACCTTATGTTCCCAAAAAGAAGAAACCAAACAGAAGATTTCCGAATAGATTCCCAAATAGATTTCTAAACAGATTCCCCAATAATAAAAATAATAATAATAATAATAATAATAATAATAATAATAATAATATATTTCTTAATGAGCTTATGGTATGTTGGCTAAAAAATCTTGTTATTTTGGGACTTTGAACTAAGGTTTTTTGTATAGGTGCTTCTTTTATTGCCTTTTTCAAGAATTTTCTTCTATAAATTCCTTGACATTTTCTTTTGGTTTATTACTTCTACAATTTCCCATGGTTTTATTTCTAGATTTAGTTCAAATGGATTGATTTTAAAATCTACACTAGTTTTGGTTTTCTCCTAAACTAAGTTTTTCAATTGTTGGAAAATATTTTCTATTTTATTTTCTTGGTACTAGTTTCTGTAAATTGTTCTAGTATTTGATCTACTTTTTGACTAAGTTTTTCTAATATTTCTTTCAAATTTTGTTGTTCAATTTTTATTTTTTCTATTTCTTTTCTACAAAATTTATCTTCCTTAACTAAATGTTCTTTTATATAGTCTAAGTTGCTTCTAATCAAATTAATGTTTAAAGTCTTCGAACCTTCTAATTATAAGGTTGTATACACAAATCTATTATTCTCTGTTGTTGAATTTCTTGCTTTTAGATTTTTTATATCGGTCAGCATTTCCTTTTTGTTTTTAACTCTTGCTTTTTATGTTCTTCTAATACTAGCTTTGGTTATTCTATTTGAATTTCTACAAGGTTCTTAAAATATTTAATTTCTTCCTTTTTAAACTCAGGGTTCATTAATTTCTACAAGTTTTTCTACCTATTCTAATTTTTTCTACACTAATTTCTGTACTAAATTCTAATTTCTAAGAAATTGAACTACTAGCATAAGAACTTGAACTACTAACATAAAGATTATCTATATAATATTTTACTATTTCAGTTTTAACTAAAGTTTCTAGGTTAAATAACTCTTCGTAGGTTTCTTTTATAGTGGTTTCGTATTCACACAAATATTTAAAGACAGGTTTTGAATATCTTTAGTAAGGTTTTCTTGATTGTTCTTAAAGCATCTGGAGTTTATCTAAATTTTTCCTAAATTCTTCACCTTGAATATAAATTCTATTACTAAGTTCTTTGATCATAATCTAAATTATAAACACTAGGAGGATAAGGAATAAAAGACATAAAATAAACACACAATTACTAACATACAAATTTTCACAATTTTTATGCAAATTATAAACACAATTGTAACAAAATCACACAAATTTTCACAATATTATAAACATAAAATTTTTCAAAAGGTTGTTTCACAATATGACTTTAAACGGGGTAAGATAAAGCTTGGTACTCTGGAATTTAATTTCAAAAGTTTTTAAATAATAATAATTAACATACAAGTGCTCTGATACCATTATTCATGCTTACTTACCAAAAAGCAACTCATCTCACAAATCTCTCCTCAAAACACCCTGGTTTAAATTAAGAATAATAAAACATCACTTCGTGTCATAGGATAAATCCCCCCACCAAGACCAGACAAAGTCTCCCTAAAACGCCTATCCTCGGCTAAAACGGGTTAAAGGTCATGGGTTAAGACTAAAGACTCTAGTTTTAAAATTAAAGCTTTCAACATGGGTTTCAAAGATTAATTTTTAAGAAAAATTTAATTTTGTATAGAAAGATAATAGCTGCTGAGGATCCATGTAGGTTGATTATTATTATAGAAAAAATTTTGAAATCAAAACTCCATTTCCCTTGCTTATCTTTTTACCCCTTTGTTCCACTAAATAAATAAAATTAACAAAACATTAAATTGCGAACAAAAGAGAATTGAAAAAAATACTTACAATATTGTTGCTTCAAACTTTGATTACAAACTCACTTCTCTCTTACTCAACTCTCTCAAACTCTATAAGGCATTCAAAGCTCATACAACTCATTCTTCTTTCTTTCTCTTTTTTCACCGTGTCTACATTTACATTTAAAACTTCTATTTATAGAAGTTTGGCTAACAAAAAACAAAACTAGCATACTATTACAAATAGTTCCCTAACTGAACAACTAAGCCTAAGAGATAAAACTAAATTTAAATCTATGACAACTTTAAGTACTAAAAAGTACAAAGAGTAAAAGCAAAGGACATGGAAAAGTTGACTCTTTGATTTACAATTGATGCACAATAGAGACCAGTGTCCAAAGTTTGAAGTGATCTACACGTTTCTTCTTCATTTTCCTGACTATTGAGATAAATCTGACAATGGTTTTGAAAGATAAAATTTGTTGAGGTACTTTCGGTTGCGAGAGTTGACTACTGTTTGCAAGATTTGATGTCTTCGTTATCCTTCATTGCATTTTCAGTTAGGCGTAGCTTACGCATCGAGATTATCGGAATTTGCGTCATCGGCGTATGATATCTCACAGTGAATCACCCTTTGAAGGCGGTTAATAAATCTTGTTCTTACGAAGTTATAAAAATTTTGGGTTGAGAGAATTTTTCTAAAGGTTGGAGTTCTCTAAATTGACATGGTTGGGGTTCACTTGATAAGATAAAAAGAATTTTATTTAAGTTTCTAAATTCAAAAATTTGAAAATCTCTAAATCTATTGTAATATACAGGAAATTCTTTTGAACGGGTCATTTCCCATTCAGGTTTTTACTGGGGTATTAAAGGTTCTTTATTATGTTTGATATATACATGATGATAAAGCGGGCGTAGCTTCATGGTTTTTAAATTAAGGTGGTATGGTTTCAAAAGATATATCTACATGATTTTCGGTTCTAAAAAGATATTCAACAATATTTTTCAGTTTTTCAGGAAAATTGTTAGGTACTTGATAAATACTAGTTAAAAATATGTTTTTCAAAATCCCTTGATCCATAAGTTTAGGGATGAGTTCTAAATATTTTTGATCTAAAAGAGACATATTTACATAAGCTAAATAAACAACGAAAAATAAATCGGGATCATAGTAGCCATATATCTGTTTTAATTCACTTGTTTATTGGTTCTAAATTCATATAATATACCTTGGTTCTTAAACACTTTTTCATAATATTTATCTAAAAGTAAGATTCTATAATATTATAAATATCGGTCAGAACTTGTTTTTAATAAAGTTTGTCAAGTGTTCGGTAAGCAAAGTGATTACTCTAATCATATTAATTAAATCGTTTCTAACATTGTTAAAAAATTCTGACTTTGATTCTAAATCCTTAATATGGTTTTCTTGTTTTTCTTGGGTTTTAAGCATTTGGAATTTTTCAGTTTCTAAAACAACAAACTGGTTTTGTAAATTTTGAAAGATGTTGAAATTATTTTGAAATGGTTTCCATAAGCATATTCTAAATTTTGGTTTTGAAAGATTTTAGGTTTAAAGACCAAGGTTATCGGCAATTACTTTATGTTCTTCAAAAGGTTTTGGGAATATAGTGGAATTGAAGGTTTGGTTTAAACTTCATTAAACTAACGGTTCAAATTAGAGAAAAGTTTTTGCTTTTTGAATTTCTCCTTTTGAGCCATTTTCACGTACACAAAAGTTAGTCATAAATAAATCAATTATTTATATAAAAATCTGTCTGTAATCTTTAAGAATTTTCTAAGTTATTATTTAAAATTAAAGAATTCTTCTATTTCATCTTCTAAAATTTATATATACTAAATTGTCTCTCAAAATCTAATTCACTAATTAATTCTTCATTGTCACTAGTTATTTCATACTCTTTTATTAAATTAATTTTAATTTGGGTTTCTATTCGTTCATTTATGGCAATTTTTTTAAGTTCGGGACAATTAGGGTTTTATATGACCTATTTGCCCACATAAATAACATTTACATTGGTTTTTTACTATGGTGGTTCTTCTTCTTTTTATCGATATTTTCCGGGTTTTTCTATATCTTGTATTAAAGGTTGGTTTGATAATAAGTTCTTGATTTTCTTCGAAAGGTTGTTTATATCTTTTTGGGTTTTCTATATTCCCTATATCTATCTCACCATCCTAAATCTAAATCTTCTCTAAATTTAATCTTCTACAAAGTTGTCTATTTAAATCTTGTTCTTTTATTTTGACTTCTTTCTCCTATATTCAAACATTCTTTTTTTCTAATCAATTTTTTACAAATTCTACTCTCTGCCTATATAAGGAGGTTTTTTGTATTAGGAAGGTTGAAAATCATTCCATAATCTAACACCTACGGTCCTTGTATTTTAATATGTATTTATTTAAATATTATGGTATTCTATCTATCTTAGCAAAATTGCATATTTCCTAAATTTTGTTCATATTCTTTTATATCACGAGGTTACATAATTTTAAGCGTTCAAATTTATAAAGATATAGTCTGAGTTCATTTACATCTTCTTAGGTTGTTCTAAAAAATATAATTTTATAAGATTTATAAACAGATATACTAAAATTGTTCTAACTTCACATGAAAATAACTCATTTTTTCTTGTTCCATGTTTCTAAAAAAGAATTGTAATACCGTTCCCCTAAGTGTACTTTTACAATATTCATATATCATAATAATAATGATAATAATAATAATAATAATAATAATAATAATAATAATAATTGTAGCGACAGTGAATATCTACGAGTTGACAGAAGTTTTGACCAAGTTGACAAAGTTTGACTTTTCGAGGAGGAATAGTTTAGGTTGCTAAGACACCATTTGTAGGCATCGTCGATGCGAGTTCATAGGCAGGCGAAAGCGTCCTGCAATCGACTACGGATAAAAAGTTACGGCCATTAGGATTCAGCGGTAGCACTTTATCGGTGTCAAGTTACATTTGGGATTTTTACTGGCGACCCTAGACCCTATAAACATGGCTTGTGATACCAAATGAAAACCCAGCCCAAAACAACACTTGAGCTCCCAAAACCCTAAGGAAAACTCTCGAGCCGGGAGCACCTTTTGGGCAGGAGTAGCCACTGTAGCGTGGCGAGAAATGCGGACGAAGCAATTTTTTTTTTTTTTTTTTTTTTACTGCCGGCCGGAGTTCACGCCTGCGCCCAGACCAGGTGCGTACCGGCTGGAGCGATGCGGCCGTAAAATTTTTCGACTGACCCACCGCCCGGCGGACCTTGCCCAGGGATCTGGCCGTGAGCCGACGGCTGGAATTTTCCACGAGTTTGTGATTTCGACCATTTTCCGGCCTCAGGCCACCCCATAGCTCCTTTCCACCATTTTTGGACCTTCTGAACTCATCTACGTGGTCCCTTTTTGCAGATTCCTCATCGTTTGGAAGTTACAACAAAAACAAAATCGGCAGAAGGTTAGATCGAGTTTTCCGGCCACCACAGCGACTGTTGGACCAAGGTAATGGTACCAATGAGTTCCTGGTCTCTTGGGCTTTCCATTGATATGGTTTGTAAATTTTGGACTCGTTTGGTTAGGTTTCCATTTTTAGGTTGTTTCGGGTAATTCTTAAGAAGTCGGGCTGGGGAAATAAATCTGGAGTGGTCAAATTGGCAAAGTGAAGTTGTATTAGTGAAATTGGATGTTTTTAGGAATTATTGGACGGTTCAATTTGAGAAATTAGCTCCGGGTGAAAAGCCCCAATTTGAAGTCATCGAGACTATAGGGCTGCTTGTGTAGTGGACTGTCGGATCGATTTGGATGGTTTCTTAGTTAACCGGTTATTAAGGCCTTCGGGGCATCTAAGGTTGTTGGTTAAGTTATTAGAGGCACAAACGAGAGTTTATCTATATTACGAGCTCACATGGGCCCAGGAGGCAGATCTGCCCGAGGAAGCGGGAGTGGCGTCTATAGTCACGTAGTGGTTTATATCACTTTAAATGATTTGGGGGTTGTATTATGTTGATATATCTATTGTGATAAAATCTTTGCCTATATCTGTTTTGATCGGATGGTTGGTTGCATTCAAAACGCAGTTTTCGGTTTCGTATAAAGCAGTTATTATTTCATGTGAATTTGTCAACATTTCAATTGTTGCAAGTTTCTTTGTGTTCGTGGATGAGTTGGTGGTGTTTGGATATTTTGAGTACATGGATTGAAGTTGTAAACTATCTTGAAAAACTATTGTTAAAAAAAAAGGTGGATCTTGAGATTTTGTGAACTGACTCTAATATGGTATTGTTGGAAAGGTACATGAAGAGGCGTATGGACCTGCGTATTGATGGCGGGTTACAGGTTTATTAGTTGCCACGTGATGGTCGGGTTTACGGAAGGAGTTTGATGGGGACGCATTGGACGGGTTCGCTCGGGGTTTGTTAGTGTCCGCGTGATGGCGGGAGGTTGCGGAGGGTTGTTGTGCCACGTGATGGCCAAGTTTACGGAGGTTTATTAGGTGCAGTGATGGCGGGTTTGCTCGAGGTTTATTAGGTGCGTGATGGCGGGCTTGCGGGTTTGATGGTTGCCACGTGGTCGAATTACACTTGGAGGTTTGTTAGTTGCCGCGTGATGGTAGGGTCTGGAGGTTTGTTAATTTGCCCGCGTGATGGTAAGACGGAGGTTTGTTAGTTTCCATGTGATGGCGGGTGTAACCCGCGAGTTCATTAGTTGTCCACTTGATTGTCGTGGTGACTTCTGGCGTTTATGATAGGTATGTGGTATGGGCGTTGTTGTTTCTCTAAATATGATATAACTATTTTAATACTCATGATTTGGTGCATTTCAAAGTTATCTTATTACTTGATGGCTATACATGTTTTGTAATTTCATTTATGTTGTGTACAAGCAAGTGTGATTATGGTTCAACATCAGGCTCGCCACTCAGGAGTGATGATTCGTGATATGTTTGACTTTGGGGTAAAAAGTCGGGTTTTGGTGAAAGGCTTCAACTGGGAACTTTACAAAGAGTGAACTAGAAGGCTTGAGAGAAGAACTATTGAAAAATATAAAATGTTATTTTCCTTATAAACTATGCCACTCACCGAGATTTATTATCTCACATTGTTTTAAATCAGTTCTCAGTCCACAGCCGTAGGCCTATTCACACGCATTCGACGTCGCTCTCCCGCCACAACCGTCAGAGACTCTATTGCATTTATCTGTATTTGTGTTTGATGTGTATCGACTTTATTCCTATTTCTACTTGTACTCCCTAAATCCACAATACTCTTAGAATGCTCGACATTCGTATTTAACTTTTATTTAAACCTCATTTATAATCAGAATGTGCTTCATATATACATGTATAATCGGCATGAATTAATACATGGTGTTACTCCCTTCCCTATATGGGTCCCACCGCATCTTCCCCTAGGATTATACACAGCTGGGATCTCCTCACTAGGCTGACCACCCCGAAATCGTGGAGGGTATCCTGCCTGGTCCAGCCATAATCATAATAATAATAATAATAATTTGTGACACCCCAAACCCGGGTCCATCGACTCACCACAACCCGCAATGTACAAGTGGATGTCGGGTTACCCGACGCCTACTGGGGAATACAGTCTCCTTTGTACTGAGTCTACCCCAAGTACACACCGCATACCGTCCCAAACAATGCAATATAACTCAACATTGAGTAAACGCCACTGGGCCCATAAACAATACTCATCATACATACCAACTATATCCAATAGTTACAAGAGTTCAAATATTTTACTCTTATACAACACATATATCAAAATTAGAGAATTCTAATACATGTATATATCATCAACCGTGCCACAACCCGCTCTTCCAACCCTCTCAACCCTAGGACGAGCCGTCCGCACGCCCCGTACCCAGAAACAATATCCTCGACAGGTGAGCTAATGCCTCGCAGTGGAATCCCGCCTAAGCGGGCTACTCTCCACCTGGGCAAAGGCACGTTCCAAAATAACGACATTCAAGCAAATGCATGATCCTACTAATGTCTACATGACTAACCTCGCATCCCGAGTCCTCACCTAATTTCACACTCGCCCAAGCCTGTATAAGAATTCATTGTTACAGTGGACAACCCTCCGATGTATATATATCAACCGGGTCGCCTCCGACGATCGATATATTATTTGCTCAGGACTACCCGATGAATATTTCAATCGGGTCGCTCCGACGATCGATATTTTTAATTGACTACCCTCCGATACCACATTGTGAGATTTCAACCCTCCGAATCCATTTTCTTAGACTCATCTCATGCACTCACTCCGAGGTCCTAGGGTGTTCTGAACAGATATGGAATGCATGTATGCCAATTCCAATATTAAATTAATAACATGCAACATGTAAACATGCACATATCCACATAATATCCAATCACACAATCATGTCATGTAATTAATCAATTCATCAAAATTAGCTCACTAGCCACGATCAAACACGGCACCCACTCGAATCACTCGACCATACACGTTTTCACACAAAAATATATTTTGTGAACACTATTCTCGAGAATAGTAAACCCTGCTACTATTCCCATTAAATCACAAATCATCTGCTCACCTTAGAACTCCGCATTTCACTCGCCATTCCCACTAATTTCAATCACTACACGATTTAACATATAAATATACACTTACGCTTCCCAATAAGGGTCACTACGCATCCATTTGATTTCAAAATTTATTAATCTTGCCTGCCTGGGGACCGATCAAACGACCCCTAACGACCTCTAATCGACCAAACATCTCGTAGTACTTAAAGAGGGAATAAAACCTAAGTAGGAGAAACTCTACCTCACAGTTTGTCTTAAACTCCTTAAATCCCGCACTCCACGCGAAGCCCTCCGCAGAGCAAATCTTCCTTCTTGTCCCGAAGATCGCCGATTTCATTTGACGCCTAACATTTTAGAGAGAGTTCGGATCTTCTCTCACTAAAACTCAAATTTCGACTCCATCGGTTCTCTCCCCAGATTTACGTTTTTTTTGCTTCTTTTAACATCGAGAGACGACACTGTAGCAATTTTTTGTCATTTAGTAACTTAAATCAATTCCTATAATGCCAATTTTGTCCCTTTTTCCCAGTTTTGACATTCCCACTCATTCCGTCACAATTTTCATTATTTCTCCGCTTCATACCACTTATGGCATAAGGAGTACATGTTATATGTGACTTTCTGCAAGTATCAAATCGCTTTACTAAGACTCCAAAAAATCGATGCTCGAAAACGTGTAAATTCGACCGTTCCTAATTCGACGAAATTCTTACTGCTAGCTAGATTTCGCAAGACGATTCCAACGGTGAAATCCGTTTCGTCATCTAAGATCTAGAGAATAAATTTCCGATTTTTAACCGAAATAACAATTTTGTAATCGAAATTACGATTTTGCCCTTTTTCCAAAAATTGGAATTTCTCGGGTCTTACATTCTCCCCTCCTAATAGGAATTTCGTCCCGAAATTCAGGATAATTACAATCACTCACATGCATATGCAACGTGCACTCTACCATGCATGTAAACAATTATTTAAATCTTAAACGACTAAACCACGTACCTTCATCCCTAAACAAGAAGGGATAGGTGGCCCGCATCGTGTCCTCGCGCTCCCACGTGACTCTCCACTCCACAAGGCTCCATAGTACCTCACCAGCCTCACCTGGCCTTGCGCTCGCAAAAACGCATCATGGTTATCAACACGCACAATGGTCCCTCCTCGAAGGTCCCATCCGTGTCAACCTCACTTGTCCCCAACCACCACATGAGCCGGATCCGAGTATATTTCCTGAGGCGGAGACGGGAAACACCCTGGGTGACACCTGGGACATGCCGGGCGAACGCCAACCACGCACGAGCCCCACCTCTCGAGTATCTCGGAAGGTCCACGAACCCTGGGCGATAGCTTCCCACGCCGTCGAACCCGACCACTCCCTCTTAGGCATCACCTTCAAGAAGACGCGGATCCCAACCTCGAACTCTAAGGGTCGACGTCGCACACCGCATAGCCTCCACGCTCCGGAGCCGAGAAGACGCCACGCATCGCCTCACCTTCCCTGAGGTGTCTTTAATCGGGATCAGACCAAATGACGAGCTCTCTCCACCTCATTCAACACAACGGATCTACATGGCTCCATACAATGTCACACGGTACATCTCGATAATTCTCCGCCGGTAACCGCTGTTGTAGGCGAATTCCACTAAGGGCAAATGATAATAATAATAATCATCATCATAATAATAATAATCATCATAATAATAATAATAATAATAATAATAATAATAATAATAATAATACACACAATAATAATAATCATAATAATAACAATAATAATCATCATAATAAATAATAATAATAATAATAATAATAATAATAATAATAATAATAATAATAATAATAATAATAATAATAAAAACTTTTATCTTTAAATCTTTTGAATTTTTTATAGGGTAATTCCCTATAAGGTTTTGATTTTTCGAAATTCCGACTAGGTGGAATTGGCATCGAAATGCTATATTGAGTACAAAAAGAGCCTAAGTCTTTTTAGAAGCTTTTAGATCTTTTGAACTTTGATATTGAGCTTGCTGAGAACACAAATTTCAAGACCTCTCTTTGACTAGACTTATGAGATCTCCATAAGTAAGAGTGTCAAATTGGATTGTTCCTCCATGTTTTTCTCTAAGGGCTTCTTGAACTTTGTCATTGAAAGCCTTAGGAAGACCATAAAGGAATCTTTCCTTCCCGTAAGAAGCTCTAGCATCAGCTCTTACCATTAAGGTTGCTAAGAACACATCATAATACCATTTAAGGTCACCGTTGTTCGTATCTTAAGTTTCAGAATTTCGTGTTCTTTCTCCATAAATGCTCGATCACCTATGAAGTGTTTGGTTATAGCATAGACCAATCTTTATAATTGAGTTTTGCTCTCCTTCCTCATTTGTACTTTTTAAAATATGAAATCTTTCTTTTCACTTAGGTAGTTTTCCCACCAAAGTTTAATGTGCCATTGAAACCCCGTCGTAATTAATCGAACAAAGATTCCAATATCATCTCTGCTTGTAAATGCGAGCCGCCATTTGATTTGACGGCACAATAAAGATTTCATAAACGTAAAGAGCATCTATATTCCAAGAATAGATGTCATTAAGCATATAACTATTTTGTTTTGGTTGTTTTTCCTCAAATTGTAAACTTTATAGCAGTCTTTTTGATAAAAAGTTTCTTTGATCTTTGATGTGCTTTAACCCGTTTATTTGTTCATCTTCTGCACTTAAATTCTTCAATAAGTTTTTCCTCAAAACAATTGAATTTGTTTCGATCCACTTAAGAAGTTTACTTGGGTTTTTGAACAAGAGGGATCTTTTATCTCTATTCCTGCTAGTTTGTGAGTTAGAAGTCTTATTAATTCATCATTATTTTTATTACCTCCTAATAATAAAAATGGTATAAAGATGGTATACAAAGATAACTTTGAGAATCAATCCTGATTACAAAAAAGATTTTATAACTTTAATTGATTCAGGAGCTGATTTGAATTGTATACAAGAAGGTTTAATCCCTACTGTATACTTTGTGAAGACATCTCAAAGGTTATCAACAGCTAGTAATGATCCCTTGAAGGTTCAATACAAAATACCACAAGGTCATATTTGCAAAAATGGTATTTGTATTAAAACTTCATTCTTACTAGTTAAAAATATAAGTCATCAAATTGTTTTAGGAACCCCTTTCCTAACACAACTATATCCTTTTCAAATTGATAATAAAGGATTAAAAACCAAATATAATGGTCAAGAAATTCTTTTTGAATTCATAAGGGGAATAGAAGTTAAAGAAATAAATCAAGTACAAGATTTTATTTCTTTAATCCAACAAAAACAAAAACATGTAAAATTTCTTCAAAAAGAAATACAATATAAAAGAACTGAAGAAAATTTACATTCAGAACAAATTCAAGAAAGAATAAAAAATATTCAAAAACAAATAGAAGAAAATCTTTGTTCTTCTATACCAAATGCTTTTTGGAATAGAAAACAACATATGGTTTCATTACCATATGAAAAAGATTTTAATGAAAAACAAATTCCAACAAAGGCAAGACCTATTCAAATGAGTCCAGAGCTCCTTGAATATTGCAAAAAAGAGATTAATGATCTCTTAAACAAAAAACTTATAAGACACAGTCATTCACCATGGAGTTGTGCGCCTTTATGTCCAAAAGCTCGTAACTTGGAAAGAGGAACCTGGGTTAGTGATCAATTATAAACCCTTGAATAAGGTCTCATAAATGGATTAGGTATCCAATACCTAATAAAAAGGATTTAATCTTAAAGGGATTTATAATGCAACAATTTTTTCAAAATTTGATATGAAACTGGTTTCGCAACCAAATTAAAACCAGAAGATAAGATATAAAACTGCATTCACAGTTTCATTTAGACACTATGAATGGAATGTGATGTCATGGTCTCAAATGTTCCTCTGTAATTTCAAATATGATGAATGAAATATTCAATGAATACACTAGATTTTCTATTGTGTACATTGATGATGTTCTCATATTTTCAAATTCAATAGAAGAGCATTTCAAACACTTAAAAATTTTTCAAAAAATTGTAAGAGATAATGGTTTAGTAATCTTTGCAACAAAAATCAAATTGTTTCAAACAAATATTAGGTTTTTAGGATTTGACATTCATCAAGGCCAAATAAAACCTATACAAAGAGCAATTGATTTTGCAAACAAATTTCCTGATGAAATCAAAGATAAAATACAGTTGCAAAGGTTTTTAGGTAGCCTTAATTATGTAGCTGAGTTCTACCCAAACCTTAGAATTTTGATTAAGCCTTTATTCCAAAGGTTAAAGAAAAACCCTTCACCTTGGTCTGAGGAACATACCCAGGTAGTCAAACAAGTCAAAAATCAGGTTAAGGAACTTCCTTGCTTAGGTATCCTTCACTCCGTAGTTTTCCTATCATAGGAACAGATGCCTCAACATAGGATATGGTGGAATCTTAAAACAAGATTTTCAAAACAAAATTTTAATTGTTAGATTTCACTGTGTTCGAGGACCCACAATTGAATTATTCAACTAAAAGAGATTTTAGCCATTGTTTTATGCATTCAAAATTTCAAAGTGATGTTTTCTAATAAAAATTTCTTTTAAGAGTTGATTGCAAAAGCGCAAAGGAGATTTTACAGTGAAGATGTTCAAATCTAGTTTCAAAACGCATTTTTGCCGTGATGGCAAGCTATTTTATCTGTTTTTGATTTTGAAATTGAATTTATTAAAGGATCTTCAAACGTTTTACCTGATTTCCTTTCACGGGAATTTTTACAGGGAAAATGAGCAAGCAAAAGCCTGATCCTATCAAACCCACTTCAAAAGCCTCCTATGCAATGAAAAGGCCTCAAACTTCAAATCGCTTTCAAGTTTCTTTGGGGGAATTTTAACCCTTTCTTTCCCAAACTCCAACCCGAACTCAGATACCAAACAAAAGAACAAAAATTGTTACTACAAGTCTTAGAACCTGATCATTTATCAGTTTCTGGTGAAATTGAAATCAAAAAGATTTTTCAAAACGAGAAGTATTTTATTTCCAACGAAATACTCAAAACCCGTAAATTCTACGAATTTATACTCGTAGATACGGAGTCTGTACAAATTTCTCATGTCATGAACCCTGAGGGTAATGACATAGCTTATTCAAAATGCAAAATTTTGAAAGTCTTAAATGAAAAGGATTGGGGTCAAAATATTTTTACACATAAAAGACTTTCTGAGCACTTTGAGCCTCAAACCTTTGATTTTTATGATTACAAAAACGCTTGGTATCATACATTTTGTATCAGGCCAAAAACTCATTCCTGGTTTTTTAACTGGAATGAAAAAGTTCAAAAATCTTTTCCAAATTGGTTTCAGGAATGGTGGCTTCTTTTGGGAGCTAATCCAAACATTTTTTGCCCTGAAATCATCAAAAGTTTTGATTACTTCAAATCAAATTGTGAAAGCTTTTTCCCTCCTGGAAATAGTTATTCACTCTTCTTGTTCTCACTGCGATCCTCGATTCTTTGTTGATCAGGTACCCACTAATCCCATCCAAGCCCATTCCCTAAGTTTCTGGGCTAGGAATCTAAAATCAAATGGTGGGCCGCGCTCTTCTGCACTCCTTGTAAGCCCAAAGCTTTGATGCTGTCAAAAGATGGATGGACTGAAGCTCAAAAGCCCAAGTTGAAAAAGCCTTCAACCTCAAAGCCCAAGGTACCTATTTTGTCCCAACCTATGCCTGGCCCAATTTCAAAATCCTCATTTCCTTCAAATTCAGCATACAGGGCATATCTCAAAAAAGTCCAAGAAGATGCAGTTAAACACTCTCCAACCACGACCAGACATGAAGAAGATAGCTAGCAAGACAAATTTTCCTCCAAAGAAAACAAGACATGCTACGGTCTCCATACACTCCTCAGTAATGGGAATAGGATATTTCAAAAAGCCTTTGCCTCGTAGAAAGGATGTGCTCAAGAATTCCAAACCCAACTGATGCTTTCTTCCTCGACGTATTTAATGAAGAATGGAAAATCCGGACCCACAAATGGTATAAGACTTGATCATTTCAAACGATAGTCGACAGCATCGGGGTTGTCTCCCATGAACAAAAAGCAAAGCTCCACTTGCAAGAAAAGACAAAACTGCTGACACAAAAGCAGTTGGCTCTTCAAAAAAGCAAAAGGTGACTCTTCAGAAAAGCAAGTGACTCTTCAAAAAGTTGGTGACCCTTCAAATGTCACATGTGATCCACTGTGTGGATGTCAAAGTTTTATTTCAAGTCCAAAATTTCCTATATAAGGAGGGGTTGTCTCCTTAGTTAGGAAGGATAAGTTTTAGAGGGAGAAAGAGAGTTAGAGAGAGGAGCTCTGAGAGCCTTGTATCCAGCTCATCACTGTTAAAGCTTTCCGGTTCAAAAAAGCTTTCAACAAAGTTTGTAAGTTTTTCAAAGTTCAATAAAATTCATTTCAAATTTCATCGTTTCTTTTAATTGGATTCATTCTCGTGATACGTTTTCATGTTTATTCAAATATATTCAACTTCAAATA
>JAEQBH010002403.1:0-107500 GCA_016808115.1 Tetrastigma voinierianum | reverse complement strand
TCAGACGGAATATGAAACCTCTAAGCACTATTCCTAAAAATCTAAATCATCTGGCTTACTTAGTGAACTCCGGGCTTCACGCCATTACCACTCTATACATACCAAAACAACCATTAATCCATAAATCAACACACAATTAACCCAAACAGCCCCTACCCACCTGACAGCGTAAACGGGCCAAAAAATTGGAGAACAATTTGGCCCCAAGTTTTAGATCGATCAAACTGGCTTGCTCAAGGCCTCAATTCAACCGAAACATTGAAAAACACTTAAATAAAGTAAACCCAAGTAGGAAACCCCTACCTCAAGGAATCTTGTCAAACTCCTCACCCGAGGCTCACAGAGCTCCGCTCCGCATAGAGCAACTTTCCTCTTGCTCCGAAGATCGCGAGGGTCGATCGCTAGCGTATTTCTAGAGAAGAAAGACTCTTCACTAGAACTTGCAAATCCATAGCCACCGTCCGTCTGTGTATTTCTGTATATAAGAAAGCACTCTCTCTCACTAGAACTTAAAAATCCATAGCCACTGTCCGGTCCCCTGCATCCCACGTTTTTTTCTTGCTTTTTTGAATTGTGGGAGACAACACTATTGAGTGTTTTGTCTTTTTCCCACTTAAACAATTCCATTAATACCCGTTATGTCCCTCTTTTCCCAGTTTTGACATTCAACACTATCTCGGCCGTCCATTTTTATCATTTCTACTATGCCTCTGGCGGCACATGAGCACAAAAAAGTTATATGTGACTTTCGTCGATTGAAAATCGCTTTACTCAAGACCAAACGCGATGCCTCGAAAAACGTGCAAATCTTTACCGTCTCTAATTCGACTAAATTTTTACGCCTACCTAGATTTTATGCAGACGACCTAACTGGAACTGCTTCATTATCCGAGATCTAAAGAATAAATTCCAAATATTTTAACCGAAATTACAATTTTGTAAATCGAAATTACGATTTTGCCATTTTTCGTAAATTGAATTTCTGCCCAATATTTCTCCTTAAAAGGAATTGGGCTCTGGAAATTCAGGACAATCACAATCACTTACATGCATATGCAACGTGCACTCTACCATGCATGTAAACAGTCATTTAATCTTAAACGACTAAACCACATCATCCTAAACAAGAAGGGATAGGCGGCTCCGCATCGTGTCCCCGTCCCACGCTGACTCCTCCACCCATGCTGCCATAACACTCCTCACTCACTTCACAAACCGCATCGCAAAACCCGATCACCCATCCAAATGCACACCGGTCCCTCCCTCAAAGGTCCCATCAGTTGTCAACTTCAACATGTCCTCAATCCACCACAGCCGGATCCGAGATACGAGCATGGAGACGTGAAATACCTCGTGGACACCTGACATGTTGGGCAGTAAAGACAACCGGTACACAACACTGCTTATCCTCTCGAGTATCTCGAAAGGTCCACAAACCTCTGATTTTCCGTCACGACCGAATTAATTCTTAGGCATCACCTTCAAGAAGACATGATCCCCAACCTCGAACTCTATGGGTCGACGTCAAGACATCAAGATAGCTCTTCCATTTCCACAGCCGTGAGAAGATGCTGTCGTATCGAGCTCACATTCTCGGAGGTATCTCTAATCGTATCGTGACCGTGACGGAGCCTCTTCCATCTCTGGCCCAATCATACCCAGAACTCGTACGCTCCCGCTACGTTGCCTCATACGGCGCCATCTATATACTCTCGCCTCGATAACCGTTGTTGTAGGCGAATTCCACTAAGGGCAAGTGCCCTCTTACCCTTACGATCCAGATGTATGTCATAGCAGGCTCTCTAAACCGTGATATAATTCACACAACTCGTAACTCTACACAACCCTTACTTTGTGTGTAAACGCTGACCTTCCCAAGGTCACAATCGCTAACAATCCAATGGACCGTCAACCTAGTCCATGTCATGTATGACATCTATATACTGAGCCCTTGCCGGCTCAACAACACCTGATGCAATTTCCAAAGGGGTATCCAAATCTCGAGTCACTCCCGACTTCTATCACTCAACTCTAAGTCTACGTGATAACCTGACCGTGTGTTTTCATCTCGATTACATAACTCTTCAAGGCTTACACTTCTCGAGCCTCTTTTCATTCACAAAAATTGAGATATCTACCCGGTCTCTTACACCCTAACCTGTGATTCTCACCTTAGGGGATTAACGACCCTTTGCTGTCAATATCTTTAATTCTCTTCATTTACTGAATCGAACTATGAGTCTTCATTGGACGTAGTCCTAAAGACAAACTCAACCCACACTCACCAAGAATGGTGAATGACCGTACCGTGCACCCACACCCGACTCGATGCGATGTCACCGGGCACACGAACGCAATAATGCCATATTGTGACACCCAATCCCAGGGTCCACCACGAGCGTAATCCTGAGATCCCTCACCATAACTCCGACCTAGATCAACTCACCCTACATCCTAGGGAAGGACATCTATACCCGGGCTTCTCTAAAGGCCTTAACCCTAAGCCCAAACTAAGGTCGTGGCCTGCATGACAACCCTGGGCTAAGGTCTCACCACGACAACCTCGATGGTCACTAACTCATCCCATGTCAAGCCTGACATCAACAACCAATATGTCTACCACCCTGAGGTCCACCACGCTTCCGCTGCACAACTCTAATCTGTCCTTGACTTCGACCCACGCTCTGGCCCCTCTGGTCTATCTGTGTTGCATGAAGTGCTTATATAGCACTAAATCGAAACCGGTTCCTTCCAATTTACTAGGAGGAATGAACCAGATAGTACTCTCATGTTCTACAATTTAACTGGGACTCCGCCGTCCAAAGTCCCTGGATCCCCGTCTCCCGGGGGACAATCCCGTCTCACATGCCCAATCCCGGCCCCGGTCCCCAAACCTCGTGTGAAGAAGGTCTTCCGCTCTTTCCGAACTAGAAGTTAGGGCCGATCCCTCCCTTTTGCTACCAACACCCGCATCCCGAGTGCTCCGAAAGCATCCTCGGGATCTCTCTCTCTATGGTCGTGGTCAGCCCTAACTACGGAGTCCCCGTCCTGTAGAGATGGTCCTGACTCGCCCGAATGGATAACTTTAGCGCCCATTCTCAACTCCAGAATACCTGCCCAATCCCAAAGAATCCACGACCAAAGACTGACATTCCTACCTTCCCAAGAACCCACTCACTCCGTCTCGACCTTCTCCGGGTCGACTGACATCTCGAGGCCGACACTACGTGTCCCAAAAATCTCACCCGCAGTTTCGCACCTCGTGACTTACTTAACTTAGCTGCATAACCGACGGTCTCCCAACAACCGGTAACACAATCCTCAAGTGATACCATGCTCCCACTCCGACCGAGCATCAAATGTCATCCACGAAGACTACGACAAACTGATCTAAGGGTCGGAATACCCTACGAGATGAGATCCATGAATGCCGGTGCATTCACAATCCAAAGGGCATCACCGTAAACTCCAAGTGCCCATAACGCGTCCTAAACGCCGCCTTAGGATATCCGCCTAACCCTCACCGATGGTAACCGCGCGGTCTATCTCTGAGAGACTCGCCTCCTCAACCGACGGCACAAATCGCCAACTTCTGCGAATGGATACCGATTCTCGATCGTAATCTCGCTCAATCACTCGTAGTCAATGCACACCGGCTGGTCTTGTCCTTCTTCGCAAATAGAACCGAGCGCCATGGTGAAGTGCTCGATCTAATGAACCCCTTGTCCGATAGTCTTATAATCTGACTCGAAGTTCCCGCAACTCAACCGGTGCCATCTTACGAGTCATGTAGACGGGCGATGTAAATTGGGGGCGTAACTCGACACCGGTCTACTACCCTCCGTGTGGAGGTGAATCCAGTAGTCATCCGGAAAAACATCCACATACCGCAAACGACTCAAGGTAGATCTAAGTCTCTGCCCTCTCGTCCTTAGGGGCAAGGCTCAAACAACCCGCTTAATCGTCCCTAACACCCGGACTCATATACTCAGATGGGAAAATATCATGCTTCGGTCTCCGAATACCACGAGTACCGCCCCGCGCACGTGGGCGGTAACCTCCTACGCCATAATCGATAACGACCCCCGTAAGCCGCCGCCCAATCCATCCCAGATGACATCGAACTCTGACATGTCCATGATCCTCAGGTCCACTGTGAGTAGAGTCCCCGAGATCTCTAACTCGCAACCGCGACATATCATACCTAGTCTCGCCCTAATCCCTAGGAGAGAACTCACATACTAAGGCTCCTCCAAGGTCTCTAGAGGTCCTTGCCCATTTCCACCATATTTGGGCCTCACTCTCTAGCTGGAACACAACTAGTCTAATCCGTAGTGTCGGTGTAATCGCTACGGCCTCTAACACCTTCTCGACCGCATAAACCAATGGTTTGCCACCATCTATCTCTCCTCCCGTGAATGCCTGAGGATGATGCACTCTAAACTTTGAGATTACTAGGACCTCCCCGATTCACTCCGCTATGCCACCGTGCGATAGCAAATACGTAACACCTACGCCAAATTTCTCAAGAAAGGCCTACTGATCAAATAACACCGAAGTACCGGGTCACCGCCTGGTGCTCCGACCAGGGCTCCCGTGGATCGCCTCACGCCCCGCCCTCTGCAGCCATCTACACAATTAACATGACCGTTAAATCTCAATACAAGATTCTGTGTGCTAAACACAAATTTCGAGACACTAATCATACACATAAATCGTTGTATACATTACCGTCTCGCATTTTCGTGCAACGCAAGGCAATCAATTTTGCATTTAAAAAATTGTTTTCTACAAAAATTTTATTTTTTTTGAAAATTTTATTTTTAAAAAATTTTTTCAAATTTTATTTGATTTTATTTTATTTTAATTTAATTAAATTTTTTTCGGTGGGTCTTGTGATGAACAAAGGTTCATGAACCGGTTCACTTAACAATGTCCAAAATTGACGGGGAACAAAGAGATCGAAGCCGAACCGGGTCAAAAACAGGCCGAATGCACCAAGTGCACAGCCCACGCCCCAAGAAGACGCCAGCGCCCACCGGTCATGTCACAAAGCCATGCCCGAAGGCGCCGCTAAATTAATGCTCAAATGAGCAAGAGTCTACTTCCCGTGTTCTCAGACCATTTTTTTCTATAATATTTTTTTTCATTTGTTACAACCACTGAAAAATAAAAATATACACCTATTTTTTTTTTTCATTTTCCATAATACTCAAATAAATTTAAAAAAATATATTTTACTCCATTTTCTTCAATTTTACAACTTGTAAAACCTTAGAAAATTATTTTCTTCACCTCATATTTTTTTTTTTCATTTTCCAGTAGCCTCCTTGCTACCTCTGCACTTCATACCACTCAAAGAAAATTTTAACTGTGAAATTTTAGTCATTTTTCAGGCAAAAACTGGAATAATTTTCCGCCTTTCCACAAACCCACTATGTTCTCAAGTTCAAAATCGGAGCCGTCGTCTCGCACTTTTTCTAGACCATTTTGTCAAAAATTTTCTCAACCAACTTGTTCTCACACTAACCCTAGTGTTCAACATTTTAGTTTATTTGTCCTAAGTGCTATCCACCTAAGCACACAATCCAAACACAATACATGATCACACATCATTCATGTTATGCATACTTTTCACACAACAATTTTATCAAATCACACAAAACACCAAACACATGCATGTAGTGTCCTAGTTTTGTCCCGTGATTTCCTAGGTAATCTCATACCTAAACTCTACATCGAACCACACCTAGTGGTGATGTTCTTACACCTCAAAGACTATGGCCTAAGCCCAAATCCCCTGCTTCCTAGGTAGTCAGATACCTACAAGCTCGATACTCTCAAGTCATGACGCCCCAAAACCCGGGTTCAAGTGACTACCCGTCAACCCGCCGGAATACCGTGATCGCCTGATGACCCGACATTCTTCATGAAAATCCGTAGAGTCTCCTTTGTATCGGAGCTAAAAAAATTACAACAATCTCGTCAAGTTTTGGGGACTGACCAACGACCGCTCAAGGCCTCAATCCAACCGGGAACATTGAAAAACACTTAAATAAAGTAAACCCAAGTAGGGAGAAACCCCTACCTCGCTGAATTTGTCAAACCTCAAATCCTGTGTACGCGCAGCCCGCCTCGAAGGTAGAGAGCAACTTCCTTCGCTTCTCAAGACTACCGACTAATGGATTCGTATTTTTGCAGAGAAAGGAAGACTTCTCACTAGAACTTAAAAATCCATAGCCACTGTCCGTCCCCTGCATCCCACGTTCTTTTTTCTTGCCTTTGAATCAAGGGGGAGACAACACTACTGAAAGTGTTTTGTCTTTCTCACTTGAACAATCTCCATTAATACCGTTATGTCCCTCTTTTCCCGCTTTGACATTCGACACTATCTCTGGGCCATTCATTTTTATCATTTCTCTACTCATGCCTCTGGCTGGCACATGTAGAGATGTTATAGATGTGACTTTCGTCGCATCAAAAATCGCTTTACTCAAGACCAAACGCGACGTCGAAAACGTGTAAATCTCGACCGCTCCTGACCGACGAATTTTACGTGCTAGCTAGATTTCGCGAGACCATTCCAACGGAACTGCCATTATCCGAGATCTAGAGAATAAATTCCGAATTTTTTAACCGAAATTACAATTTGTAACCGAAATTACGATTTTGCCCTTTTTCCAGAAATTGGAATTTCTCAGGTCTTACATTTACTCCTACTGAAGAAAGATACCATATAAATGAAAAGGAATTTATAGCAGTAATAAAAGGATTAAAGAAATTTTCATATTTTCTATTACCTAAGAAATTCTTACTTAGAACTGATAATACTCAAGTTAAAGCATTTATAAAAAACTATTTACCCTCAAAACCTGAATATAAACGATTGATTAGATAGCAAACATATTGTTCTGAATACATTTTTTATATTGATATAATTCGCTCACATAAAAACATTGTTGCAGATTTCCTAACCAGAGATGGAGGAAACACCAAAGATTGATGAAGTGATAGAAAGTTTTACTGAGATGTCCAAGATTTTTGATCAAATCATGATTTTAGCCGATTGTTTAGACTGCCTGGTAGAAACCGAAAATACTTTGGGAAAGGTCAAACAAAATGTTAAAAGTTTTATCACCGATTTCGAAAACTGTGTAAAAGATTTTACCTCTCATGAGACTGTTTTAACAGCCTATTTGAAAGGAAGCATAGATTTGTCAAAAATGGATATTAAAGAAGATTTGGATAAAGATAAAAAGAATTTTGAAAAGGGCGAATCTTCTCAAAACATTTCTTTACGTCCTCAGACTGAAAAAGCAAAACCTATCTTTGAAAAAAGAGTGATTCCCCAAGAAAAAGAGATTTTAAGTCTCCATTAAGAAACTATGAAAATTTCTGTATAATTCTGGGTTCATTAATTAAATGTATGATTGTCGATAACCGAATTTATCCCAGATCTTTTCCTACAAGTGATCAAATCCGTAAGAGATTCGTGATTGGTATGATTTCAGAAGACGCTACCATCTACCTTACCACAATCTCGATTTTCTCCTGAGATCACAAGATTACTGTGTTAGATTCAGAAGGCGCATAAGATAATGCCAATAATTCATTTCATAAAGATTGATGATACTCTAGCACTTGATTTTTTTAGTGCTAGTCCTGATTTTGAAAATGAACAAAGATTTCCAGTCTGGCACTTTATTCGCATGCGAAAAGTGATCCAAGAACGGAACATGATTTCCAATACCAAAAAGATTTACAAACCCTTTACTGAAGATAATGTTCACATCGACAGGGCTTCGTCTGGATTGTCATAAAACGACAAATGGAAAGTGCCCTAAAAAGGCCATTCAGGAGCTACGACAAACCTGAAAGACTGGGATCTATCATGATTTCTACAGATCAAGGTGGCCAAATCCCGACTCGCCAAAGAAAATGATTTTTATTAAAGAAAATAGATTTGATTGAAGCTGGTGAACTATCATCCTCTCAATATGCTCTAGATTACGTGGAAAGAAAGCTGTCAGAAGAATATTATCCACAACGATTCCGTCGGCAAAGCTGGACAAACCGATTAAAGAAGAAAGTGATTGACGACCAACAAAAACAGTAAAGATTCTCCCAACAAGATTAAAAGCAAAAAGAATATTATGACATAAAGCTAGCGATTTGACAAAAAGTAAACGTCCACAGATTTCACGCCCCTGGTTTCTGCCCATGGTTTTGAAAACCAAGACCTGTTAAAGATTCCTATGGAAGATTGAAATCCGGCTTCACATCCGGATTAAGCTATAAATATGTAAATATGTTGTAGGAGGAGGACACACTTGGTTCGATCCTAGATCCTTTCTTCGAGCCTTTCCTATGTAAAAAGAGTGGAATGTGCCGTACTACAAAGATAAGATTGTAAGTTTGATTTCTTTTTCTTTATCCTGTAAATCTCTAAGTTTCTGTAATGTCAAGCGACTTAATCTAAGCCTTTTAGTATTATGAATAAATAAAAATCGTATTTTATCTCGTAAAAACATTTGTCATTATCAGTCCATTGAATCCATTAAGACTTTATTTACCCGCACGCCCAAGGTAGGAAACGAATTAGTAATGGTCAACATTTGAAGGTGTCCCCACTAGCGAAGGTAAAAGAAACTCCCGTCGTCTAGCCCTCGAAGTGGTATTAAGCACGCATGCTCAAGCTTTGTCTTCGAATGTTATTCCTATTAAAAACAAGAATGAGGAATAATAATGGAAGCGTAGTGGACCCATAATTATGTTTATTTTCTGAATAAAAAGCTATTTTATTTAAGGCATAATATGAAAGGCTTAGATCTGTTATTCATGATATGCATATTATGGTTACTGTTAGCAATTGCAGTATTTAGATTGATTGTGATAATTATAAAGCTTTTTGATCTATAAGTTGGATTGATTAATTGATTGATTTTGCTTGATTTTGCTGCGTGCTCAAATTGGTATCAGAGCAAGGTTAGAAACAATGCAAGAACCATTTACTGATAGTTGTCAAAAATGTAGAGATTTAGTACTAAGAAGAGATTCTCTGAAACATAGTATGCGTATTTTAGAAGAAACTTTAGAACGAAAACGAAGAAATTTAGAAGTATTCATAAACCAGCATTTACTAACCGAATTGATTCATCACCAAATAAGATTGATTGAATATGATCAAACAACCATGAATTTAATAATTAATAACTGCAAACTCAAGATATTAATATGGAAAACCACCTAATGAATGATCAGCGGCGATGATGGAACATGAAGATCGAATCCGTAAATAATTTTAATCAGAAGATTTTACCCAATAGCAATAATGAATTAATAAAAAGTTTAAAGATTATTCAAAACACTATAAAATATTATGGATCCATGATTAGGGAAATACAAATTAGTTTAGAAGATTTGAAGCGAAAAATGTTAGAATTAGAGGAACCATATTCTACCTTTGAACAGGGAAAAGGATTTTCAAAAGAAGATATAAATAGGATTTTTAAGAAAAATTGAAAAAATGTCAATAGTATTTATAATTAGAAATCTAGATACAGTCTATATTATAACTATAGATTTAGATTCGGTAGAGAAAACGTAGATTGGATAATTAATATAGTATACCTATATTGTAATGAAATGATTGAAGAATTTGATTATTTAAAAGATTGTTCTGATGATAATGATTGTGAACCAATGGATATAGACAATTATTATTCAGATCAGGAGTATTGGTTTGAAGGAGACGATTAGATGGATTTAAAGTATGCTTCTGATAGTGATCTCGAGATTTTTAGCAAAACCTTTGAAAAATTAAATATACCAAAGTGTAATCTAAAAATGGAAGAGAATCAATGGATTGAGGCAACTAACTCAGAGAAATCGTAATGGATATTCGAATCATCCAACGCAAGAAGATTTAGACCCGCATATTCCGTAACTCCAACTCGCTGGGGGGAACAAATTTCTATGTTCATGAATCTCGTAAACAAGAATATGATTCACCAATGGATCGATTAAGACTGTATAGTATAAACCATTGAATATATTTAGATTTGATTGTAACTTATATATTGTAACACCCTCTCGTCCCGAAAGAGGGTGTACTTCCAGATGTGTAAATCGTATGTGCACCAAAGACTTCCTTAATTAATTTAGTGCCATAATAGAATTTTTGAAAGTTGTTTTAAGGATAAAATTTTAAAGTTTTCAAAGAATTGTGACACTTTTGCAATTAAGGAAAGTGGAGGGGGTGAAAGTATAATTAATGGAAGTTTAAATAGTAAAATAATAATAATAAATTACTGTAATTGTTCGTGTGGAAGCCTAAAATTCTTAGATCTCTGATGATCTAAACGGACTGTGCCGTTAAGTTCGTCTCACGAAATCTGAGTAACCCAGTGAAGTTTCACAAATTCCGAGATAGTCGAATATTTACGAATTTCTAGCGAATAGTTTAGGAGTGAAACTCCTGAAACTGGATTTTAGAAAAATCTCGAAAAATTGCAAATATTTAAAGAATATTCAATTAGGATAAATAAAATTTTTGGGATAGAAATGGACCCGAATGAAGCAATAGAAATAGTTTATCCAAATAATAAGAATAATAATTAAAGAAAATAATACCAGAAAAAAAAAAACGAAAAGCAAAACAATAAAAGCAAATGGTGTGGGCGGGACCATAGGATGTTCTGGAGGAGAGAGACCAGAGGCGATTTTAGTTTTTTTTTTTTTATTCTCTTTGCTTCTCCTTCCGATTCACGAAAATCGACCAGAACTTCGGCTCTGAAAGGTAAGGCAAAATTGGTATACGCGAAGAGAGCTACGCATAGGTACCAATATCTTAGCCTTTTGTCAAACTTTAAAAGGTAGGAAATTTTCCTACTTGTATTATTTTGAGCCTAAAGGCTATGTAATGGCTTGAAATTTTTTTAGAGTACTTGAATAGAACTTCAAATCTCCAAAATTTGGGGACCGAAGCTACACTTTAGAATTTTGGGACTGTACTGACAATGGTCAATTTCTGGACTGCTTTCTAATAAGTTTGGGTGAAATTTTAGAGTATAGTCAGATAAGTTTGACATAATTTTCTTAAATGTTTCTATTTTTAGACTATATAAAAGTCCCTTAAGTCAAAAGTTGACTAAAACAGATAGTTTTTATAAGACATTTAATGTATATGGACATTTTGGTCAATTTCACATCATATTATCGATGTCCATATCGAATGAGACTAGCACGTAAAGTTTTGTTAGAATCGAAGTTCGTTCAATATAGTCACTTTGAAAGCCCTGTGTATGTTTATGGTTAAAACGTTGAACTGAGGGCATTTTCGTAATTTGAATGAATTGTGTAGGCGATTTGAGCATCCGAAGAGAATCTAGAGTGCTTGACAAGATTTGAAAGAAATTAGTGGAGAAAAAGGTGAGTACTCAAAATCATTTTCTAAAATGAAAGTGTTTAAATTACAAGTTTGTAAAGTGCTTTGAAAATATAGATTTATAAAGCATTTTTATTACCTCCCAATTGTTATACTGTAGTTAAAAGTTCGATCAAAAGAGATTTAAGAAACACGGCTCGTTTAGCAAAACCCTTAGATGGCACAAATTTCGCTTCCTGCCGATGTATTTCTGATTGTGCATGGCAATGTTATGGGATATTATGACTAACTATATTGCATGGCTCTGGCAATCAAAGTAGATATAGTATATTTATATAGTGAGTCGCCTCTCGCACATTCGAGGTATATAGTTAGCGCTACCGACTTAGTACATAGCGATGAGGTGTTGGTTCCGAGGTTCCATCAATAGCATTTTGGTCCCGAGGTTCCATTATGCTATATAGATCCCGCCAAGATCTAACCATCTTAGCCTGTAGTGTTCCGAGGTTCACTAATGATGCCAGTTCGAGGTTCGAGGTTCCGAGGCATCACTTCTAGGGTATTTCAGATATGGGGCTACAAAGGGTTGGTACTTGATTTACAAGATAGTACTTTCGTGATATTAACCACCATCGATATTAGCTTTCAATACAAAGATAAATAGTTTTCGCACGTATTTCACAGCTGGTAATTAGTTTTTAGAACGCTGCCAGCCAGAACAGCCAACAGCTGTAAATAGTTTTCGATCGCTTTAAATGGTTTTCAGAAAATCCCCAGCTTTCTCATAAACAGCTTTTACAACCATTTCTCAGACAGATTATATTGGGAGGTACAATTGTGCTGGTATTGTACAAGATTTAGGAACTTATAAGATTTCACGAGCCCGTTCGCTCACGCTGCTTTTAAAATAATTTTTCAAAAGTGTGTGCCAAGCCGAAAGATCTTTCCAGGATCCTCTGTCTTAGACGATGTGTTGTGATTATATATAAGATAAGGTGTAAATTAAAAACAGTAAAAGTTAAAATGTGGCATTTTGTATATGTAAATATCTTTTGTAAAATATGCATGCATGGTTTTGAGAAAAACAGGTTGCGATGAAATTATGTTTGATTAATTCGTATCTATATTTTGAGGAGGACCTGAGGTCCTTATGATCAGAAGCTGGATTTTGAAAATATTGGGAGTGTAATTGTTTATATACAGGTGATTTTGTATTTTGGGCTTGACCACCGTGCAGTCGTTATGCTGCCGGATTTTCGCTAAATCTAAAGGTGTGATTTTGATAGAAAAGTGAAAAATTTTATAACCCACGTTTTCCAACAGCGCTTCAAAGAAGCGAATCTGCTTAAATTTCATGGTAACTTGTCGCCGAACGAGCTTTGGCTGGAGGTTACCGTGGAGTCGCTACAGATTTCCCGGGTCACTAGGAAGGGGATCTGTCATATATCCTCTACCTTAGACAAATGGGAAACATCACTTCGATTAGCACTAAGTGTAAATAGAATGTCTCTTGAAGACGAAAAGAGATGCATAGGAATGGCAATGATTAAATCTCGCCTACAGACCGCGTAACCTACGAGCGTAAACAAAAGTCGGGGCTTTGTTTGCGAAATAAATGATATTGTAACAAAAGTTGTACACCTTTAAGAATTGAATTCCTAGAGAAGGATACAGGATAGACTTCCTCAAGTATGCGTAAAAATATGTTCACGCTTGTTAAACTAGAATTAAATGATATATGTCTTCTAGACAAATACATTTGTGTTTTTCAGATTATTATTATCATATATAATGAAAGATTGGTAATGCAGGGCTAATTATGTATCTAAATATGTTTTAATTAAAAGATTCTAAGATCCACGTGATCCGCTCTAATTCCGTGACTATCCATTTGTCAATTCCACACCTTAGAAGAAGGATTACTTAAAAAGAAAGATTAAGAATGGTACAATGTTTATCCGATTAAGAAAGCTAAAATGATTAGAAAAGAAAATGTTCTCTGTTGTAGAGGCAATAATTTAATTACTGTAATAGAAGATTTGAAAAAACCTTATGTTCCCAAAAAGAAGATTTCCAAATAGATTCCCAAATAGATTCCCAAATAGATTTCCAAACAGGTTCCCAAATAGATTTGGAAGAATAAGGTATTTTATAAGAAGAAGACCTGGATACTTTAGGAGAAATTGGAATAATCCGATTAGAAGAAGAACAATTTATAAGAAAAATCCTAAGCAAGCAAAGGAATGTAGGTGCTATGCTTGTAACCAGATTGGACATTACACAAACGAATGTCCTAATAAATTTAATAAAAAGAAGATTGAGATAGATGATGATATTGAAAAGATGATTAGTCAAGAAGAATTTATTCAAGTGAGAAAACTTGAAGATTTGGATGATCTACAATCGGATGAATCAATTTATGAAACTGATTCTGAAACAGATGATATTTGTTCTGATGATTTAGACTATTCTGAAGAAGATGAGTGAAATTATTGACAATCAGGTGATTGAAAGTTTAGGAGATTTTTCTCAAGATTTTTTATTTGATAGTCAATTATTCAAAAAGATTAAAAAGTCGATTACAAAGATAATCAATACTCGTGGATTCAATAGAAAATTATGGAAAAAATTTGATCGAGAAAAATATTATGTATTATGGTCTAAGCCTAAAAGAAAAAAGCTTTAAATATCGAGGTAACCTCCAATAAGATTGAAATTCCTTTGTTAGAAAAAAGGGAGTTGGTTCAAAGGATTTCGAAGATTAACGAAAAAGATCGATGTAAGATTGGATGGATTTATATTGGATCTATACAAATGATTATTAGTGCAACATTTAGAGAAGGAATCGATACTCCAATAGATTTAGCACTTTTAGATAATAGGATTGTTAAAAAAAAGAAGCTATTCTAGGAATAATTAGAGGAAACCTTAAATACCAGAAGTTAATATTTAATATTTACCCGAAAATAGCTTACAATCTTGCAGATAAGGATTTTGATAGAACTTTAAGTTTGATTCAGGATTTTAAGAGACAAGATTTATGAGAGAAGGCAACAAACCTTACTCTATAACTTATAAGATTGCATATGCATTATCAAATACTCATCATATTATATTTTGCTCAAAAGACTATATATAGATTTGCTACTATTATTTCATGATATTGACGAGTCTATCCACCGTAAACGCCTAGTATCGCTTTCAAGATGATTTTTTACTGATATAGGTGATAAGTCTAAATATTTAGATTCTGCATCATCTTGCTCTAGTTTAACACTTACAAATGATTTAATTCATCCCAGAATAACATTCAAAACACTTGAAAAAACAAAAAATATTACAAATTACAAAATTAAAGGAGAATACTTTAATGGCCATGACTGGCAAAAGATTGATATCTTAATCGATATTGGAGCCCCTTCCAATTATATATCAAAAAGCCTAACCTTTATGTTAGAATTAAACTGATTTTGAATGAACTGATTACTTACATCATTCCACCCGTGAAAGTTTTTGTAACAAAATTTTGTAATGTAATACCCGATTAAATAATCAAGAGATAAAATTACTGCTAATGGTTGAAGACGAAGGAAAAAATGATACGATTAGCATTATGTTAGGAATGGCTTTCCTTGAAAAATGCAAACCTTGGCAGATTACATCCGAAAACTTAATGATTACAATTGACAAAAATCAAATTATTATACCCAAATGACTAGTCCCTTCTCTATATATATATATACCGATTGAATTAATCCCATCCTCGATTAAAGCTAACCCTTACGCTTATATCGATTATGGATCGTGCATCCGTCTTTCCGAATCACCTTGCTTTCCCCTAAGCAGCTCATACAAATTTAATTCGCATTATATGGAAAAGATATTTCAAATCAAAATATTATTATCCTTACAAAAGGCATCAAACATCCTCGATTCGATTAGCAAATATATTGTTAAATTACTCTTCTTTATTTCCATAATAATCGTCAGGATATTCCCACTAAATATTTTCTTCAACTTTTAAAGTTATTATTCAAAATAACATTTCCTATTCTCTTCTGCCTCAAAACTCCTTATAAACTATCGATTACTACGCCACGTTTTTAAAACATGCTTACGCTCCTAAACTTCCTATCCTTTATCCTCTACTATAGGGATGATTATCCTTCGACGCCCCAAACCCGGGGTGTCCGTCACTCACCCAACCTCGTGAAAACCCATACGTCTCGTATTACGACACCCATACCGAGTAAAATGGCCACTTGGGCCCCTGCATCAACACTCATCAAACATATATCCAACTATATTCCAATAGTCCAAGAGTTACTTCATTACTCTTAATACAAATACATATTAAAATCTACAATTCTAATACATATTATCCAAAACATCAAAGCCACAACTCCTGGGCTTTCTTCAAAAATCGTCTCTAAGAAGAGCCGCCTTCTCGAACGCCCTCGTACCTGAAAAATGTTCCTCGACAAAGGTGAGCTATCGCCCAAGAGTGGAATCACCCTAAATGGGTTACTTCCAAGTGAATATGCACGTCTAATTTAAACACACACTCAAGTAAATACGTGATCCTACTTGAATGTCTATATGCCCATTCCCATGTCTCGAGTCCTCACCGACTCTTTCACACTTGCCTAAGTCATGTATGAGAAAAATAATCATTTTCAAAACAAAACCTGTTGTTCTTGAAAATATACTACCGAGATTCCTAAGAAGATTTCGAGTACCCTCCGAGGCGACCGGTCGGTGAGCCCAAACAAGCCACGGTCCTCATCCCCAAATGATCCATTGCCCATCTCCCAACCCACCTCTTCCGGAAAATCATCCCGTGAAATTCCTTCGCAAACCATGCGTTCGCTTTTTCAGAAAATTCATGTCATGCACTAACACCCACCCTAGTGCTACTCCAAAGGTATATTAAAACGCATTAGTGCCGGCTTCAAAACCATTATACAATTTTATATCAATATATCAATATAAAAACATTCTCAAATTTGCACTCACAACACATGTCATTCAATAAAGGATCAACTATCACCCAAATTGTCACTCTTGAGCAATTTACAACATACATTCCACTGGCTTACACACACAATTATATTCATATAATTATTGCCACATGCTAACACATTAAAATCATGTATTAACTCTATCTATTCCTTTCGAATTCCACCAACTCAAGCCATTCTCTAATTTCTCAATCCATTACACAAAAATTAGCTCAGGGGCTAACAACTCAATGAGCAATTCAATTTAATCACTCACCCAAACACATTATCTCACAAAAATATTTTGAGAACACTATTCATGGGATCACTATTCATGTACTATTCACGTGAAGAGTAAACCCTGCTACTGCTCACCTAATTAACATTCGACACGGCTTACCTCAGGAACCCAAATCCATGGCCATTTTCAGCCTCATACACATCAACACAATTTATTTCGTAAATTATGAAACAGACATTCTAACAATTTCTACATTACTACCACCGTCCAAATGGGCTCCAAAATCTAACAATTCGGCTCCAAGTTTCGAGATTGCATCAAAACGGCCGTCAAGGCCTCAAACCAACCGAAACATTACAAAACACTTAAACAGTAACTTCAAGTAGGATAAAACTCCTCATCTTTACAGAGTTTGTCGAAACTCATCCTCTTCGTGTCCACGCTGCAGCTCTCATCCCGTAGATCAACTTCTCGCTTTCAAATTCCGATGAAATTCGCATTCGATTGTGATCTCGAGAAAGAAGCTACTATAAGAAAAAATAAAAATAAAAATATCTCTCCTCTCTCCTCCAAGCTCTCTCCCTCCTGTTTGTTCTCTGCCAAAATGGCACTTTGCTCCTTTTTATTTTATTTTTTTTATGTTTTATTATTATTCTTATTATTATATTATTATTTGATATTTAAGATCTATATTGTTTTATTCGAGTCTGCTTATCCCTGTAAATAATTTTATTTCTTTTCGCTCACTTTATTTTAAAATGAACCTAACCTGAAGCCATTTTCCTCGACATCCAGATTTTCTAGAAAATCTCGCTCCCGGTCACCAACGACGATCACCAAAATCGTAAAATATTCTGATTGTCTCAAAATTAAACGAAACTTTTCTAGGTCACTAGTTTTCGCGAGACGAATTTAACGACGCAAATCAAGCCACATCTAAGATATATAGAATTCCTAAGCAACCAAATTACCTGCTTTACCCTTTCAAAAAATTGAATTTTTCCTGGATTTACAATACACACACACACACACACACAATAATAATAATAATAATAATAATAATAAATAATAATAATAATAATAAATAATAATAATAATAATAATAATAATAATAATAATAATAATTAAAAAAAAAGGGAAGGTGAAATGGACAAAGGAGTGCGTGGAGAGACATGGAAATTTTTTATTTTTTATTTTCTTCGCTTCTCTCTAAGATCTACAGAAATCGAACTAGTGGTTTATAGGCGCAAAGTTGGACTACGCGACGAGCTACGCTATAGCAATTCAAAATCTTAGCTCTTCATCAAACTCCAAGAGGTAGGGAATTTTCCTACTTGTGTTATTTATAGCCTAAAGGCTATGTGATGGCTTGAAATTTTCTTAGAAGCCATGAGATGCTATAAATTTCAGTCCCAAAATTTTTGGACCGAGTTTAGGAATTTTTAGGAATTTTCGACACTATTTTCAGACAGTCCGAGCTAAATTTCGGGACTATTTTAGGACAAGCCAGTTGAAATTTCAAGATTGTATCTCGAACAAATTCGCATATACTTTAGAAATGTTTTCGGGTGTTTTTAGACTCTATGGAAAGTTCCTTGAGTCTAGAATATAGCCATATGCCTGTGAATAGCATTTGGTGCCCACATATTTTCTGAAAAAATTTAATTGTAGCAAAAAGTGTGCAAATTGCTTGGTTGTGCTAACGTGTGTGGTCTAATACACCAATGGTGGTGGTAATGAGCGTAGATGGGAGAAATTGTAAGTCGTGCCTAATTGTCAGAAATCTAAAGGTGAGTGTTCTAAACTCCTATTTTTAAATACTAGTTTATTGTTTATAAATCGTTTAAGTCGGGTTTGTTATGGTTTAAATTATTAAATCATATTTCAAGCTAATGATTTGAAGTATTAAACCATATTTCAAGCAATGGTTTTAAAGTGTTAAACCATATTTCAAGCAAGCAAAAATTATATTTTTATAAATTAAAGCCTTAAGAAAATCCCTAGTTTAAAGGGGAAGATGCTCTGGTCAGAGGTATTCCAGATATGCACGTGAAGTGAGGACATGATTTCATTGTATTTAGATTTGCCCTGGTTTGAAGAAACTTAGCTCATGCATTATGGCATATTAGAGGAGGTCGGCACGATTGGGGTATAGGTTAGCTGGGCGAAGCTAGGGAGTATGGTGACGATACACAAGGTCTTTTCCACCATATTTAACGGAAAAGGTGATGTGGACACAAGGTCCTCGCGCAGACGGCTTCAAGGCCTGTGCTCTATTGTTTAATACTAGGTACAACAAGCAAAAAAGGCCTCCAGTGGTTGATCTCGATTTATAAGCATTTTTTATACAATTTTAAAATCAACCACTGGTAAGCAAGCAAGCATTTTATGAAAACTTTTTAGAAACTTTTACAGCAAAAGCAAGCAAGTAGTTTCTAAAAAGTTTTAGAAACTTTTAAAGCAAAGCAAAGCAAGCAGCAATTTATGAAAGTTTTAGAAACTTTTAAAGCAAAGCAAACAACAATTTTATGAAAAGTTTGAGGAACTTTTATAGCAAAGCAAGTAAGGTTTTCTTGAAAATGTCTTGTAAAAGATAGTTTTACAGTTTTGAGATAGTTTCAGAAAAAAACAAGCATTTTATAAAGCATACACTCACTAAGCTCGTTTAGCTCATTATTTTCCTGTTTTAAAACTATTTTCTGTGCGCATGCCACAACGGACAGACATATCGATCTCTCCCGACTTCTAGTTTACGTGGTTGCATTAACTAACTTTTGTAAGAAAATAATTTGAACTAGAGAAGTCAGGTATATGTATTGCATACGCTTTGGTTTATGAAAATGTGATGAGCATGAGGCTCATTTTCAAGAAGTGTTGGTTGCCATGTTTTAAAAGTGTAAACCTATATACAAGTTTTTGGGATATGTCTCAGATGCTAAATAGCTTATGTCGCCAAAATTTTATAAAAATCACAAGTTTAGAAAAGAAAATTTATATGGGTTTTCAGCAAGGAACACAACTTCGCTTCATAGGATTCTCTGGGGTCGCTGGAAGTAACTACCAAGCTCAGGTAGCCGACACATCGCCCGTTAGTAGTTTTTGGCAGGTCAAGATTGTTCCGCCCATCCATAATTTCGATTGCTCCGATTATTACGCCCACCCTAGCCCCCGATCTCCGTCTCCGATAATTGTTGCTCCCATACTTACCCTAACACAGGCCGACAACCCTCGACATACCGGCATGCTCACCGTTTGTCCCTTCGACGACATTCCGCATCAAGCAGCCGCCCTCCATATAATTCATATAACTCCCATTCGCTGTCCCTAACGTACATTTTACTGCACTGCTGTTTAGTGAGACGCTGACATGAGTAACCAGGACAAGGAGAACCTCGTTATCCGCGCCTCCCACGCCTCTTTACCTGTAATCCTATCCCTGTGCCAATTAATTGCTTCGTTAGCAAGCAGCATCTTCGTGGATTTCATATGCTCGTCCGTAGTTTTCTTCATTAATGCACCTCCGGCAGGCATCTATCACCGCTCGGGCCGCATCCCCTCGCATCATATGTAAGGTACGACTCGCATCCATCTGGTCAACCTATGGTGTGGACAACTCCTTAATAGTTCATGAAATCTCTCCCATGCTTCGGCCAAGTTCTCTCCCTCCAGTTGTCTAAAAGTATTGATCTCTTGCACTAGCTATGCAATTTTCGCAAGCGGGAAGAACTTTGTAAGGAACTTTTGCACTAAGTCGTTCCACAGCATTGAACTTAAGTGGTCGACACTTGTCAACCGCTGTTTAAATTTCTATCACCTAGTGTTGTTTAAACAATCTCATTCGAGCATCTCTTCGGCCACCCCATCAGACTTGATCGTGTCACATACTTCTAAGGAAGTCAAGCTAGTGCATATTCGTATCTCACTTGGCAACCAGGAACAAAATGTTCCTCAAGATCCGCAAGGTCACTACTTTCTACCGGGCTGTCTTACCCGAATGGCTGGTCTGACGCCAGACCGAACAACCGCCAGGTGATAAAGCGAACACTTCTAGCAACATAAACGGATCATCTGGCTATATAAATGACCTAGGTGCATGATTCCTACCATTATTCCATTATGGCCCCCTTACGCGCCTGCTTTCTTGTTCTTTGGGTCCCGATCATGCCCTTCATCGTTTCCGCATGGCTGCTAGATTTCACAGCTTCTTAATTTCAGAATCTATGTAAGGTTCTTTCTGCTTAGATCAAACTGAGGAAGTTCAACTCGACCCCGTCTCGAGCACAAGACCACACAACCTTCAATGTAGTCACATGCACAAACACAAAGACCAGATTACAAGCACTTATATAGCCAAAATAAGAAAATTAAATTAAATTAAATTTGTGAGCACTTAATCAAGGCACACACATCACCACAAAACTTCCTAACGGTGCCAAAAACTTGATAGGCCGATAGCGTGATGTGTGATTTGTATAAACTAGGTAAAGCGCCTATGTGCAAGTGCACGCGTCGTATCAAGTAATATAGTGTACCTAAGTACGAATATCGATCCACGGGGAGAAGTGTGTTGACTACTGGAATTGGCCCTATGATATTATATGGACTTAAACTCTTAATGAGTGTCTAACTAATGTATGGAATTAAAACTAAATCCAATTAACTTGTGAAATTACTTTTTTTTTTTTCTGAAAACTAGGGTTTTGCCTTCCCCTACCACATTTGATGGATTATTACCAGAGAATTATTTAGCTTATTAATGAACTCGATGACAAGACTGCCTACGAGATACCCTCTCTCGAGGTATATCCGCCTATCTTTCCAGTAGGGTTGGGTGCATCTCTGCCTCGACCCTATACTCCAAAACGCTTAAATGTTCAAACCCTAATCGCCACACTCTGAATCGAGATATCTCTATTTGCCGATTGACCAAGGGTCGCTCTACTCATATCCCTAGGAGTCCTTATCTCTTGATCTCGGATACCCAACAAGATCATGTCAATGTTTTCCAAACATCACCATGAAAATAAAACACAAACGTAGAGCAAATCGATGTAAATCATAAATGAACTAAATAATATTAGATTTAAACCTTAATCCATACAACTGAAGTAGGGTTCAACAAAACCCTAGAAATAATTCTAGAACATATCGGAATTTAATACAAGCATAGTTCTATAAATCATTAATGGTTTTGAGAAGAGAAATACAAAAACACAAGTCTTTTTTATCTCTCGGATTGCTCCTGCTTCATTTTCCGCTTCTCGTCCATACATCCTTCGATACACCGGTGGATGACGCTCATTCGAGGCCACAATTGTGAAGAAGGCCAACATGTGGCTTTGATAAATCCTTTTTGTAAAACTGTGGAACAATATTCCAATATGTAATAATTGAAAGAGGGTTGTGATCGAACTTTTACGGACTGTTTTCAATGTAATGTCACATATTTTTAACTTAAATATGGATGAATGGATCCCAATAAATGGAACATATCGAGTGGTATTGAGTTACTCGGTATTCACAGGTATTTGATACCGATTTGGTATCAAAGCTTAGGTGTACGTTTACCTAAGGTAGTATTTCTGTGGGTTGACGGTTGGTCAACGGGACCCTCGGGTTTTGGGGTGTCACAATCCATATTTTTTATGTTTAGTAATTGAAAAAGAAAATAAAATTTGAATATTTGGCATCCCTAGATAAAACAAGGGACCCTTCCGTAAGAAACATTTAAAAAAGAGCAAATGTTGGCTCATTCAATCTTGTTTGTGTGTCTTCTGATCAAAACATTCAAAAATGTTTTAAATCTTCTATGAATCCATATTGTTTTTATGTCTAGTAATTGAGAAATAAAATAAACATTGTATCTTTGGCATCCCTTGATACAACAAGGGACCTTCCTAATGAAACATAAAAAAAAAAAAAAAAAAAGCAAAAGTTTGCACTTTCTGTCTTGTTTGTGTGTCTTGTAATTGAAACAAAACAAGTACATGAAATCTTCTATGATTCCATTTTTTTATGTCTAGTAATCAAAAAATAAAAGAAAGATTAAATCTTTGGCATCCCTAGATACAACAAGGGACCCTTTCGCATGAAACATCTTAAAAAGAGCAAACGGTTGCTCATTCTGTCTTCTTTGTGTGTCTTCTGATCAACACATCAAAAATATTTTAAATCTTCTATGAATCCACATTGTTTTTATGTCTAGTAATTGAGAATTAAAATCAAGATCGTATCTTGGACATCCCTGGTTACAACAAGGGACTTTTCATGAAACATCTAAAATAGCAAGTCTTCACTCATTTTGTCTTGTTTGTGGGTTTTCTAATTGAAACATTGAAAATATATGAAATTTTTTATGAATCCACATTGTTTTTATGTCAAGTAATTTAAAAAAAAAAATTTTTTTTTGAATCTTTGGCATCCTTGGATACAACAAGAGACCCTTTCTTCCGCATGAAACATCTAAAAAAGGGCAAACGTTCTCTTATTTTTCTTGTTTGTGTGTCTTCTAATTAAAACATAAAAAAAATATGAAATCTTCTATGAATCCACATTGTTTTTATATCATGTAATTAATAAAAGAATGAAACATTGAAACTTTAGCATCCTTAGATACAACAAGGGGTCCCTTTTTCATTAAACATAAAAAAAGTGCAAATAATTGCTAATTTTTTCTTTTTTGTGTCTCCTTATTGAAACATTCAAATCTTATGAAATTTTTTATCAATACACATTGTTTTTATGCCTAGTAATTGAAAAATTAAAAGAAAGATTGAATCTTTGGTAACTCTCGATACAACAAGGGACCCTTCAACAAGAAACATCTAAAAAAAAAGCAAACGTTGGCTCATTCACTCTTGTTTGTGTTTCTTCTAATCAAAACATCTAAAATATTTGAAATCTTCTATGAATCCACATTGTTTTTTATATCTAGTAATTGAGAAATAAAAGAAAGATTGTATCTTTGGCATCCTTTGATACAACAAGGGACCTTTCCTCATGAAACATCAAAAAAATAGCAAACGTTTGCTCATTTTGTCTTGTTTATTGGTTTTCTAATTGAAACATCCAAAATATATTAAATCTTTATTGAATCCACATTGTTTTAATATCTAGCTGTGACGCCCCAAAACCCGGGGGTCTGTTGACCAACCGTTAACCTGTGAAAACTCATGGATATCGGGCACCCCAATATCACTCTACTACGTCCCATTTATCGGAACCCGTAGAGTTAACAACTGGATGGCCACTCCGGCTCCATTTATTCAATTCATTGGAACCATGCAAGGTCATAATTTAAAATGACCTATAAGGGTTTAATTACAACTTTCGTGTACAATAAAATTACAAGTTAGAACTAGATTGTTCCAAAACATTTTACAAAAGGGTTATTAAAATCCACATGCCTACCTTCACAATCAAGGGCCTCGAATTACGCTGCCCATGGAACTTACATGCCATGTCATGAAATGAGATGAGACTCAATCATGTACCATGCCCCGAGTCCTTACCGATTCCCACCACACAATGTGAATGCCAATGTGTGATAAACCGTCATTGATGAATCGCATCCAATGAACACTTTGAAATAAAAGTCGTTTGTTTATAAACCAAAACTTTTATGGATGTTATCATTTCAAATGATCTTCTTATAATCAAAACCGTGTGTTTCGTGGGCAGTGGATTTTTGGGGTCTCACCACAGGACTCCGCACTCCTTCTTACACTTTTTGGACTTCCACCGTTGGAGTGTATGAACCAGTCCGGGCCTTTCACCCGAGGGGATGTCTTACCCTTATGCTATTACCCACCACACGTTTTTCCATGTTATGCAACCGTACGACTCTGTTGGACATCATCCAACGGTACCGAGCCCATCCATCAATCACCAAGTATGGTGAATGATTATAATCATGCACTCACACCCATTTAATGCGATGTTTCCATGCATATGCATAATGCATCATTACATGTTATATCATGCTACATGTATACTGAATGCTACATGGACAATTCAAACCATACAATTCACCATGTATTATGGACAATTATATTATGAACATATAATTTCCAACCCAACAATCATCTCAATGTCAACATATTCAAACACATATATATTAACATTCAATCAATTACCACCAAGCATGTCATTCTTTTTCTTTTTTCGATAACTACAGGATCGGCCCGCTGTCGCATCCCCATAATCCCCTCAGTCCCGAGAACCGACCGTAAGGCCTCCCAAGAACCGGAATTCTGCTATCCCCGAGACTCGAACCTCGACCACCGCTCAGGTGGAGGTGGCCCCAGCCAACCGAGCTCCCTGTGAGGGATCAAGCATGTCATTCAATTTCAAGATATGACAACTTTGATCCTTAAGACCAATTTTTTTGCATCAGAGATGCCCATAAAACAATCCACACCATGGCCTTAAGCCAAGCCATAAACCGACTGAAACTAGGTCACACAACAAGCCATAACCAAAGTTAATAAACTTCTACATACACAAGCCATAGGACAAGCTCAACTCAAATTAAATCACCCCCAACTGCTTCAACCAATCCATAAGACTAATTACAACCAAATTCATCAAACCAGTAACTGCAAGCCTCAACATCGGCCACAACTAGCCTGACCGTACTTCACGACCTCCTACGTCAATTCTGCCAAAATGTCTCTTAAGATTCCGTAATTTTCACCGATGCTTCTAAAATAAGCGCTTAAACAAATTCCTGAATTTGACAATAACTTCAGCCAGAAGGTCCAATTTAGGTGATTCAAAAGCCTAAAATCAATTTCACAGATGCAACTACAGCTTCTATGAAGAACACGACTCCAAATTCCCTTTGTTTCCAGACCGAAAACTAGTCCCAAAAATATGGACACAACCAAATAAATAGCCTAAGTTGTGGCAGTCCCGAGAAATAGACCATAACTTAAGCTACAACTTCTATGAAGGACACAAGTCCAAATACCCTCCATTTCCCAACCAAAAACTAGTCCCAAAATCTAGACAGTGTGTAGGGTCAAAACAGGGTAGCCTTATCATAGGCCAGAAATCCGGCCAAACAGCCCCTTAGGGCAGAAAACATGGCCAAACAGCCCTTAGGGTAGAAATAACCAAAGTGGGAAGAATCCCTACCTTTTAGAGCGTAGCCCTCGTCAAGTAGACGGACTTTACTTTTTGGTCCGACGAGTTCCGATCGTCGGAACGTCGGAGATCTGAGTAAGAAGCTCTCCGACTTTCCCTTTTCTCTTTTTCTTTCTTTTTTCCTTTCCCTTTCTCCCTTTCTTTTTTGTCTTTATTTATTTATTTATTTTTATTCCTCTCCATCGATTCTCTCCCCCATTCGCACTTATCTCCCTCATTTCTATGGGCTTGACACATGGCTCTCATCATGCCATGTGTCACCCACATGGCTTTGATCATGCCATGTGCCACCCACATGGCTTGCATCACCCACTCATTTGGGTTCCTTTCTGCCTCGAAAAACATGAAAATTCTGACTGTCTCAAAATTCGACAATTTGCCAACACAACTAGACTTCGTGAGATGAATCCAACGGTGAGGTTAGTTTTTTCGTCCGAGATCTAGAGAATTTTAGGTCCGCAGTCTATACTGTAGCGGCAATTTATCGTTTTTGCCCTTTTTCAGAAGAGTTCAAAATTACCTGGGTTTTACATTCTTCCCCCCTTAAAAGAATTTCGTCCCGAAATTCACATGCACATATACATACAATCACATGCATATGCTACCGTCATTTTATTATCTATTAACTAAACAACGTACCTTCGTCCTCAAATACAAAAGGATAATTGGTACGCATCGTGTTCTCACATTCCCACGTTGCCTCCTCCACTCCACGGTGCTGCCACAACACCTTCACTAGCCTCATAGTCCTGTGTCGCAAAATCTGATCCTGGCTATCCATGATACGTACTGGTCCCTCCTCAAAAGTTCCATCTGTATCAACAACAAGCTAGCCCCAAATTTTAATTGCATGAGCCTTCATATGGAGTGTATCCGAGCATGAAACATGGAATAATGCATAAACACCCAATAAGCAGGTATTTAACCATTACAACCCGCACTCACTTCTCTAAGACTTAAGGGCCTAATATACCTCGGCGATAGTTTTCCTCGCTTGTCGAATTTGATAACTCCTCTCTTAGGCATCACCTTTAAGAAGACATGATCACCCACCTCAAACTCTAGAGGTTGTCATTGTAACTCTTCTACCCGCTTTGAGCCGTGAGAAGACTCTTCCGCATCAAGTGCACCTTGTCAGAGGTGTCTCTAACCAAGTCCGGACTCGTAAAGGGTCTATCCCCCACCTCTGTCCAACAAACCGGAGATCGACAAGGCCTCCCCTAAAGTGCCTTATAGGGTGCCATCTGTATGATCACCTGATAATTGTTATTGTAGACGAACTCCACTAAGGGTAAATGCTCCTCCCAACTACCCTTAAGATCCAGGATGCATATGCTCTAAAATATGGATGGTTCTCTCTAACTGGGATTCCGTTTGGGGATGAAAAACAGTACTAATTATCAATTGTGTCACCATGGCTCTCTGGAAACTCTTCCAAAAATGAGCCATAAAATTGGGATCCTGATCCGACACAATAGATGTTGGTACTCCATGTAATCGGACAATCTCTCGTATATACAACTTGTCGAATTCCTCTAGAGTAAAGATCATTCGCACGACCAAAAAGTGTGTAAACTTAGTAAGTCGATCCACTATCACCCACACCGCGTCATGCCCTCGAGATGTCCATGGTAAGTGGGTCACAAAGTCCATCGTGACATGTTTCCACTTCCACTCTGCTACCTCCAATGGTTGGAGTAATCCTACTGGCCTCTGGTGCTCAGCATTTATTTACTGACACGTGAGACATTGACGAACATAATCTCCAATGTGTTTCTTCATCCCACTCCAGTAATACTAGTGATGATGATCATGGTACATCTTTGTGCCACTTGGATGCACAACAAAACGAGAGTAATGGAACTCCTTAAGGATCTCCTCTCTCAGATCTGGCAACTAGGGAACCACAACTCCTACCCTATACCGAAGACTACCATCCATGTGCATGGCCCAGCCTTCGTCACATGTACCCGACTGTACCAGTCCCCGATAGACGATATCTCTGTATCCTGTCCCTAGGACTCGATCACTCTACTCAGTAGGGAAGTCGTAGCCACTAGACTCCCTAAATTATCTTAAGTCAATTCTCGTAGTGCGCCTAAACCGGCCCACAATCTCGAGCATCTACCACCCTCCCAGCTGGCACTAGCCAACACCCACCGACTTCCGATGGAAATAAGACGCCCACTACATTTGCCTTACCGGGGTGGTAATGCAAAGTGAACTCATAATCCTCCAGATACTCCATCCACCTGCGTTGCCTCATGTTGAGGTCTCGCTGTGTGAAAATGTACTTCAAACTCTTGTGGTCTGAAAACACCTCGAATTGCTCACCGTATAGATAGTAGCAGCAAATCCTCAAAGCAAAGACAATGGCCGCTAACTCCATATCATGTGTGGGGTAACTCCGCTCATGGTTCTTCAACTACAAAGAACCATAGGCCATAACCTTCCCAGACCGCATCAATACACATCTAAGTCCATCAGTAGAGGCATCACAATACACTATGTACCTCTGTCCCATTTCTGGGACTATTAGAATAGGAGCTGAAGTAAGCCTCCTCTTCAACTCTGGAATTCCCTCTCACACAAGTCATTCCACTCAAACTTGATCTCCTTCTAGGTCAATCTTGTCATAGGTGAAGCTAGTCGGGAGAAGTCCTCAATGAACCTCCTGTAATACCTTGCCAATCCCAAGAAACTACGTATCTCGAAGACTGACTTAGGTCTCTCCCAACTCATAACTGCCTCAACCTTCTCCGAGTCCACGAATACACCCGAGGTCACACCACATGCCCTAAGAATCTCACCTCAGTAAGCCAAAATTCACACTTACTAAATTCGCATAACTCCGATGGTCTCTCGCCTGATAACAATCCTCGGGGCGACCCCTGTTATGTTTTCTCCAACTCGAGTAGATCAAGATGTCGTCAATGAATACCATAACAAACTGATCTAAGTAGGGTTGGAACACCCTATGCATGAGATCCATGAATGCTGCTAAAGCATTCATCAATCCGAATGGCATCACCGTGGACTCGACTGATGGTAACCGATGGGGAGATCTATCTTGGAGTAAACCCACGCCCCTTTCAGTTGATAAACTAAATCATCAATCCTCGGAAAAGGGTACCTATTCTTGATAGTAACTCTATTCAATTGTCAATAGTCTATGCAATGCCGAAGGGTCCTGTCCTTCTTCTTGGCAAACACCGGAGCGCCACAAGGTGACGTGCTCGGTCTAATAAAACCCTTTTCCAATAATTCCTGTAATTGGACCTTGAGTTCCTGCAACTTAGCAAGCACCATTCTATACGAAGTCATAGAAATAGGTGAAGTACAAGGGTGCAACTCAATAGTGAAGTCTACATCCCTATGCTGAAGTAATCTCAGTAGTTCATCCCGAAAAATGTCCTCATATTCACAAACCACTCCAGGTAGACTCAACTCCTGTCTCACCTTGTTCTCTAGGGTAAGGCTTGCTAGTAAACCCATCAATTACCCGTGCCATCTAGAATCGTACACGGCTTGGGGCATAGCATCGTGCTTATCCCCTTGAAACATAACACAAACATCATCAGGTGTGTAGGTAGTAACCCTCCTATGATCACAATCGTTGACAACTTGGTGTGCCATCAACCCAATCCATCCCAAAGGATGACATCAAACTCCGTCATGTCCATGACCCAAAGGTCCACAATGAGTAGAATCCTTGAGATCTCTAACTCACAGTCTCAAAATATCTTATCAACACTCACCCAAGTTCCTAAGGGAGAATTCACATACAACGGCTTTTCCAAGGTTTTAAACTCTAAGCTCAAAGCTTCCACACATGATGTAGCAATAAAAGAATGTGATGCACCAGGATCAAATAGTACTCTTGCCCATAAACGAAAAAGAAAAAATGTACCCTGAATAATTGACTGATCTACAAGTGCATTTTGAGGTGTGATGGCGTAGACACTTTCCTCGGTCCTCAAACTCCGGCCGGTGAGCCCCGACCTTGACCTCGACTCCATGCCCCGGGTCCATCCGGCCCTGGAGCCAGAAATCAGAGGGCTCGTGTGGCCTCGGGTCGATATTGGTTCCCTTAGCCCATGGTGGGGTAAGGAGGAACAACCCGAGTATGTGAACGTCCCACTGATGACTGGGACTAGGGTGTCCCAAAACTTTGGGATCCCTGCCTCTAAGGGCAATCCTGTCTCATGTGTCTAGACTAGTGGCAATGGAAACATATTCGCACCGGTCGGGCTAGGCTCCACGCAAACGCTCCCCACCTGGATGATCCGGCCTCGTCCCGATAGCCACTACCGCCCTTGAAACCCTTGTGGAGTAGAACTCCTATTTTTCTTTCCTGAGCTAGAAGAAGAAGGTTGGCTCGCCCTTTTAACACCCGCATCCCGAATGTTTCGTGCGTCATCTACCTCCCTTTTAATGGCCATAGTTGTCTTGACCATCGAGTCCATGTCTTGAAGAAGAAATCCCACAATTTTACCCCGGATGGACAATTTCAAACCATCCTCAAATTTCCGCACTTTGGCCATGTATGTGGCCACATAACCATCAGCGAAATGGGCTAATTCAGTAAACTTAGCCACGTATTCAAGCACTATCATCGTCCCTTGTTTTAGTTCCAGACTCTCCCAAGCTTTTGTATGTTGAGTAGATGCTGGGAAAAACTTTCCCATGAAGAGCTCATGAAACTCTTCCCATGTCATTGCCTCCAAGTCCCTCGAGGCTTTGACCCAATCCCACCACACTTAGGATTTTCCCTATAGCTAAAATGGGGCTAGCTTTATCTTAGTGGCATCAGAGGTGATCTCCATAGCTTCCATAATCTTTCTGACTTGGCGAAACCAATGATCAGCTACCATCGAGTCCCCTCCTCCCCTGGAAGATTGAGAACGGTGTGCCTCAACCTCGAGGTTACTGACCCTCCCTCGTCCCTGGCCGCACTAGCCTGCGGCAATGGTGGTCCACAACACTCGCATTAGTAAATAGCCGCAACACCAATAGCCTTTATAAAGGCTTGTTGGTCAAAGGCCGGTGGTGCAGGTTGTTGCTTCGCCCACCGCCTCGGTGTTCTCTTCCTCGACTAGCCTTCTACATATGTCTAATAACAATAGTGTATTACATGATATCCATGTCACGCCCCCGTACTCGACCTGGCCCGAAGGCCGAACCGGATCCGAGGACACAGACCAATTTTACCATATATACTTTTTCGAATACTATAGAAATAAATGTCGCATAATCATTTCGGTTGAAGAGGGCCAACCATTTTGTCAATTAACACTTTCATTCAATACGGCATGTACGCCCTTTCAACATTATCATTTACAAAATTATCGTAGTTCATCTCACAAATAAATCAAATATGTTCTTCCCATGAAAATTTATACATTTTTTTTTCATTACAAAAATGATCAAATAATGTCATGGGATGAAATGTATGCATGAGACTTAACGTTTACTTATACTTCGCACAATTCGAAAATGACTCTAAACTCTACAGTCTTTGCTCTTGTCCCTAGTCACTCGGTACCTGCACTATGCTAAAACCACGCACTAAGCATTTTCATGCCTAGTGGTTTTTTGCAATTCTCTCTTCATTTCAATTAAACACAAATATGCAGCTTTTCTGAAACAATGTTTTGGGCACAATTTCAATAGTCCATACAATATACATTATATATACGTGCTTATTTCACATACTTGCAAATCATTTGATCACTTCAAAGTATACAATTTCATATGCAATAATTCATTCGAAACTTAAATCATGCATTTCACACATTTACTTAAAATTTCACCCTTAAACAAATTTAACCATTTTTCTTGCTCAGATAACGAAATCACCTATGATGGTCCTCATCGGGCTGCAGCCTTAGAAAAACATTTTATAACATAGTATGGTCCCGTTGCTTGCTAACTGACTATTTAAAAATCATTCAGTGTATAATATCGATATTGTCCTAATCAAGCTACAGATCAAGATAGTCACTATATTTCATTTCGTCACAAGATTAAGTTAGTTTGACCCCATCAGTATACCACTCTATCCTTAACTCCTAATATGACATAACATTATATTATACCTTAAAACTCACCATAGTAATTTCATAATATTGTATATACATTTATACCCAAATAATACATTTTGATGCTCATGCAATTTTTTATGGTATAATGCATTTGAAATCAATTTTCCCAAATCGCTTTAAAACAAATCACATATGCACTTTGAAAATCATTTCAACCAACAATCACAAAACTTGAAATAAGAAGAGGTATGGAGAACATCAAAACCAAAAAAGTTATGCCTTGATTCTATCCTGAAACTTTGCTTCAGCCTGCTTCTAGCCACCAACCCCTAATCCATTACAATTAGAGAACAATATTAGTTGGCTTATTTAAGTTTCTAGTTAGGGTTGTTTTCTACCCAACTTCCTTCAAGTAAAATTTTCTGGGAACAAATGAGCCACATTTTACCGTCTCCTTTCTTAAACTGCTTGTTCCCCTATAATCTATTTTATTCCAGAAATTGGAACCATCCAATTCTAAGATCAAACTCAAGATATGCTGTTATCGACTACCTATTTCTACAGTATGTTAACCACTTGGTCTTAAAATAGAGCTTCATTTCTCGAATGAATTTCTCGATCCAATAGTCCAAACTTGAATATTATTCTTTATTTTGAGAAGTTTTGTTCTGTGTTTGGGTTGACTGCAGCAAATTTGAATCACTCAATTTAGATGAGTGAAACTCAACTTATGGCCAAAATACCAAAACTGTTCCAAAACCCAAAATTGTACTAAATTAACTAATTAACTGAAATGAGCTCTACTTTGCATCTTAACAATAATCAAAATTTTGAATACACTTATTTCATGAGATTTGTTCTCTTATAGTCTAGCCAATTCAGAATTTTGAACAATCTAATTTTAGATGAGTGATGGCAAAAACAAAATACGGGGTTTTTGAAAATGACATCATCTCCTCAAAATCCCAACATTTCCTTTAAGGCTTATACCCTCAAAACGGTCCAACACTGAAATCACTTTGAAACTTAACCCAAAAACAACCCCAAGACTGATCTACAACCATTGAAAAACTTATATTCATTTGAGGCTTATCAAACCTAAACACAACATTAAAGGTTATGGTTAGTTTCCCCATACCTGACCTCTTTCTTTCACTTCTTCTTCTTCCTTCACTACTTAAATCCTTGGAGAGAAAAAAAGCCAGCTTGGTCTCCTCTCCTCTCTCAGCCAGTGCCCTAGTTCTCAGTAATGAAGAATGTACTGAATGAAATGTACTATTCAAGACAATTTTGGTCTTAACTCAAAACATACATTGGACCATTACCCAATCCACGGACAGGCGCGACTCGCTTTTAAATGGAAGGAAAAATGTGGATTGATTTTGAATTTTAGAAAATCCGTCCTCGGGAAGGCAGTTTTTCTTAGTCGCCACTTACTTTTATTTTATTTTTAAATTAGGAAAACCAAGTAAACAAAAACCCAATGACTCGGTATGGAAAAAAGCGGTATCTTGAAAACTAGATTTGAATTAAAGGATCAGTTACCTATTGGGAAGGTAACTCATATGAGGTAGCACCCCTCTAGGCCCGGAACTCGGTCTCTACTAGTGAATTGGGTATGTAGGAGCATATGGGTCCTGAGATCGAGATAGTCTCTAGGCTAAATATACAACCGATCAGGACCAACCTAGTGGTATCTAGCATGCTTAAGCAACTCAACCAAAAGGGCAAATGGCGTACACAATGGTCCTGACGCAGCTACATCAAGGAATTAGCCAACAAACATAAAAGCATGCTGACACTTGAACCACAAGCATCCATGTGAAATTCATTACCCGACATTAAAGCACATACCTGTGGTCCTATTATTATTTGCATAAGTCGATCAAAAAGCTCCGTAAATAAATGTTAAAATCCAAACACCATGTAAGCATATGAATACCAAATACCCGATGCCTAAGCATGTGAGATCACCCCAGCCATGCATGGCGAGGGAATAGGTGAGGCGAATAATACGTCATTAAGTAAATGCGTTTAAAATAGAATATTGGATAAATGCGAAAGAAAGGAAGCGGTGAGAAAGGGAACCAAATGGTTTGTACTTTATGCGCGTTCTTCCGTCCTGAGCAAACCATGCATGCCAGTCACGTGCCACTACCTCACTTTGTTCAAGCAGCTGAACAGATCTAAAATCTGCCTAGGTTTCATAAATTAAACCTATATAATAAATTTAGGACTAAACATACTAAATGGGGCTGCCCGCAAACTATCTTGCACAACCGGTTGAATAGAGTTTCAACAAGTCAACGATTGAAAATTTCTGAGCTTTGTCAGAAAATCCTTCATAGACTCAGGAATCTAATAAAATGACGGAGAGCAATTCCCGACTCGGGTAATGAAAACCAATCTGAAACAAAGCAGATTACCTGAAACTGCTGTTCAGGAAAACCTATTAATGAACCTGCTGGTTTCGGTTTCCCAATCAGTCAGATGATTGAAAGATCTCAAAAAATTTCAGAACCATCCTTATAAAGTCAGGGAATCAAAAGACAAACAGGGTGCAATTCGGAGCTTGAATGACCAGAACCAACACAAGAAGCAAACTACCGAACCATTCAGCAAACTGATTCAATAGTGCAAGCTAATCTAGTTTTCTCAATCAGATTAGAACAGATTTGAAGAAGGCTACAAAATTTGTCTGTAACAACTACAAAAGAGTAAAATCTACAAAATAGCGGTGATCAGAATTTCTATAAATATAGAGTTGAGGTGAGGAGCAGCAGCACAAACCAGAAGCTCACAGAGCTGTAGGTACAACATAGGCCTGAGCACAATGACCGAATGATGGTTCCCAGCCGGTCCATGCACCAAGTGAGAGGGGAGGCTCATAGGTGCATTAAAGGAAGCTGCAAAATGGTCACAGAGAATGCAAAAGAAGCGGTGATTGGGTTATAGAGCTAGGATGGTGAGGAACCAGCAAAACAAAACCAAATACAGACTGTGGTTCCTTACCAAGAGCCTAGCCTATTGAACCGACTAAATCTACAACCAGTCCATACAAATGAAGGCTCTCAAATTTTGAAACTCCCAAAGAGTCAGGAATGCAAGACGGTGGTGGTTATGGCTAGGATGAGTGAGGGAACCAGCAAGAGCAAACCAAACTCACACAAACTGCTTGGTTCCTGCCAGAGCCTACAACCTGTGGACTGATGTCTGGGACACCCAAACAGTCCATGCAGAGTGAGGAGATAAGGTTGTGGGAAGCTGCAAAGAGGAGTCAGTGATCTAACAGGATGAGCGGTGGAGTCAGTTATAAATGGGAGTGAGGGCCAGCAGGAAACAGTACAGAGCTGCTTGGCAGAGGCGTTGAACCGAGCTTTCACGTGTGAGGCGGAAGCCGGCTCAAATGGATGAAAAGCCTCAAATTTGATCAGAATATCTATTAGAAATAAGTAGACCAGAGTATATTTCTTACCTCTTCTAAACATGAAAAGAACTCAAGCTACATGTCCAAGCAGTCAGCAAGCAGCATTGAGCTGGAAAAATGTCCTCAAAGGTTTCTTCAATCTGATCTCTGTATTAAACTTGTGCTAATTCACCTCCATCATCAAGCCTCTTAGTTTTCTCTCCTTGAGCTTTGGGAAGGGCCTAAATGGAGTCTAGAAATGAGCTGATATATAATTTCCCATGCAGAATTTGGATAAACTTAAGTTTCGACAGCTACCTGAGTAATCACATGGGTTCATGGTGGGCTGTATGTAACCTAAGACAAGACCCAAAATAGACCCACAATGCTTAAATGAAACTGGAAATAGGCAAGCTCAATGGTTAGGCTCCAAATAAAAAACGTTGCTCACAAAATGTCCCAATAACAGGTTGAACTAGATGCCAGCAAGTAGGAGCAGGTTGAGAAGAATATGAGAATTTGGATAGAATGTTCTGAAGAATAGGAGACCAACAAAAGAAGCAGTGCACCATTCTAAGTTTGGATAGGAGATATGATCAAAAACAAGGAGGAATTCTTGCCAAAATCACCCAAAAAACAATATTTGTATACATACCATCAATGAACCGAAGAATGAAACAAGTCAAACGAGTGTTGAAGCCAGTATGGTGCAACATAAACCTCCTTGGCGAAGAATAAATTCCAGCAAAACAAGCAGTGAACAATTCTAAGCTCGGACAAAGGAGATACAAATCAGAAACAAGCTCAAAGTGCTCAAGCTATAACCTCTCATAAGCTGATTGAAGCTAAACCATAGGCGCCAGCTATAATACGATACTGTCTTGACACTCCGATGACACTCAGAAGTGAAATACATACGCACTCAATGGACCATATACAAGCCACAGGGGCTAGAGGAAGAGACCCGGGCCTAAAGGGCCTAAATGGTGTTATGTAGAGAATAATGGGTGAGTCCTTGACCTTATAGAATAAGTAAATTAGCAGGGACAAAATTGAGGGTCTACAAATATGCCTCTTCGAGTAGGTGAGATGAACGAGAGGAGTGAATCATAGATCTGAGTGCAGCTTGATGCAAAGAGTAAATGAACTCTAGTAGAGAACCAGGATGACAGCAATTTTGTCCTTTACCTAGTATTGAAGGATAGAGCAGAGTGGCTCTGGGTGAAGGACTTAAAGAGCAAAATCACGATGCAGGAGATGGTGATGCGGACATAATGTTGGAAGAATGTGTGATTGGAGGCTGTGCACAGGAAGATGAGGATGTTGGGGCAGGCTCACGGAGGGTGCAAGCGAGAGCAGAAAAATGTTGGATCAGGTGATGAAAAAAGGTGGAATCCGACGAGTGCAGAAAAGGTGGAATGGGCGAGTGCAGAAAATGTTAGATAGAATGAGTACAGGAAAATGGCTATCAGGGTGAGTCTAGGAAAAAGGTAGGATCCGACGAAATGCTGGAAATGTGGGATGGCGAGTGCAGGATGTGGGATGCAGGGCGGGTACCCAGGGAGTGTGAGGATCTGGCGAGTACGGAAATGTGGGATGCGGGTGAAGTACCAGAAATGTGGGATCGTGAGTGCAGGAGAGGAGTGACATCCAAGTGAGTGCCAGAAAATGATGGGATCGGGAGGTGGGATGTGGGATCGGGCGAGAGTGCCGGAGATGTGGGATCTGGGCAGTGCACCGGAAATGTGGGATACGGGCAGAGTACCCGGGAAGTAATGGGATGCGGGCAGAATGCAGGAGGAGAGTAACATCAGTAGTCTGAGAAGAGTAGGATCAATGAAATCTTGGAAATGTGGGGATACAGGCCCAGTACGAATGTGGGACTGGGCAAGTACAGAAAAGAGTAGGATCCGGCGAAATCTTGGAAATGTGGGATACAGTGATGCAGAAAATATGGGATCTGGGCGAGTACCAGAAATGTGGGATCCAGGCAAGTACTGGAAATGTGGGATGCGGCGAGTGCAGAGAGAAAATGGTAGGATCAGGCGAGTTCAGGAAGTGGGATGAGTGAGTACGAATGTGGGATCCGAGGCGAGTACGGAGAAATGTGGATGGGACAGAAGTGCCCGAAATGTGGGATCACAAGCTAAGTACGAAATGTGGGATACGAGGCGAGTACCGAAGGTGGGATCGACGAAATCTTGGAAATGTGGGATCAAGGCAGTACCGAAATGTGGGATCTGGTGAGTACGGAAATGAGTCAGGGCGAGGAGTGGGAGGTGCTATCAGGATGAGTCTGGGAAGGTCTGGAGTCGGGCGGGTTCGGAAGGGTGGGATGCGGGGCGAGTGCAGGGAAAGATGGTAGGATGGACGAGTGCAGGAGGTAACATCGGACAGTCTGGGAGAGGTGGGATCCGGTAGTGCTTGAGTGTGGGATCTGAGTAGATTACCATAAATGGGATCAGGACAGTCTGAGAAAATGCTATCAGGTAAATACCGAAATGAATCAATGCCCAGAAATATAGAATCCTTGTCTCAGAAAAGTGAATCAGCAATGCGGAAATGTGGGATGCAGGGTGCGGGAAATGTGGGATCCGGGCGAATCTTTGGAAATGTGGGATGCGGGCGAGTGCCCGGAAAATGGTGGGATGGGCGGGTTCAGGAAGGTGGGATGCGGGGCCGAGTACCCGAGGAAATGTGGGATCGGGCGAGTGCGAAATGTGGGATAAGGGCAAAATTGCCGAAATGGGATCTGGCGGAGTACCAGAAATGTGGGATGCAGGGCGGTACGGAAAGGTAGGATCGACAATCTTGGAAATGTGGGATACGGGCGAGTACCGAAATGTGGGATGCGGGCGTGCAATGTGGGATGCGGGCGAGTACCCGGAGAAAATGGTAGGATCGAATGATTCGGAAGGTGGGATCACGGGCAAGTACCGGAAAATGTGGGATGGGGCGAGTCGCAGAGAAGGTAACATCGGTGAGTGCGGGAAAGGTAGGATCGACGAGTCTGAAATGTGGGATACGGGAGGCACCCGAAATGTGGGATCCGAGCCAGTCTGAAGGTAACATCAGGATGAGTCTGGAAAGGTAGGATCCATCACGATCTTGGAAATGTGGGATCGGGGCGAGTACCGAAATGTGGGATGCGGCGTACCGGAAATGTGGGATCTGGCGAGTGCCGAAGGTAGGATCCCGGGCGAGTACCGAGAAGGTAGGATGCGGCGGTACGAAATGTGGGATCTATGTGAGATGCTAGAGGGCAGTAACAATTAAGCAAAGTAAACAAACTCAGGGAAGAAGTGTTAGGCCACTAGTATGACATCCGGGGTCTATCGACAAATGACTCGAATAAGCGAAGAAATCAAACACAATCATGACAAAGAAGGGGATGCCCCAATATGACAATAGAAAAATGCCACAAATGATAGCGAGAAACCGAGAACTTCATAACAAGATGGAAATAAAGGGGTATGCCTGTAGGACAATCGCACAAATGTGACCAGGGTGAAAGAAAGGGTTATGCACCCGGACTGGGGGTATCAATGCCATGTCAAATCCCACCAACTACACATGTGGTCAAAGCCGAGAGCTGAGAAATATCACAATCATTCATTCATGAAAAATCGTATCCATTCCTCCCATAAAGCGATATGAGGTATGCCCCGGTGTACTTGCATCGATATGCAAGTACTTGTGATGAAAAAAAAAACTGAAATAAATTCCCGAAAGAACCAATCGTCACGAACAGCGAACAAGACAACATATGGGGTGTGTGCCAGCGTGCACCCCTATTGAGTTGACAAATATCCATGAATCTGACTCCAGGCCCTTAGAAGCACTCTGTTGTATGAAGAAACCTGGCTGCATGTAGAGCATACTCAAACTTTGATGCCAAAACATCTCCTACGAGCAAAATGGGCTGCGGTGTACATGCGTCTGCGAGCCAATGTCAACATGAAAGGATAGGGGTATACTTGGTGTGGCGTGTCAAAGCATAAAGCTGCGGGCTATCCATGGTCGACTCTACGTAATAAAATGCATGCCTGATCATGGACCTGATGCAAGCAAGCTGAATGGAAGCTCCCAATGTGACCCTCGATACTCCCCAAGAACAGAGACCTGTCGACATCCCGTACTCAATCAATAGACAGAACCTGTCCATGTAAAATGCTTCGAAGAAAACACGAGATCTCATGGTCTCAGGGTGGTCTTACGACTCGGGCCAGTAATGGGCCCGGGGTGAAAGGTGAATGACATGATGGGAAACAAAGGCCTTGAATACCCGATAAATCTTGCCCAAACCCTTGTCATGTGCAATGTCAAATATCAAAGGATCATGTGAGCAAGGTGACTCAGCCAACATCCCGAATGAACAATGTGAAATGACAAGTGAAGTGCACCAAAGGACCACGTCGCAGAAGTGAGGCGATGATCAATAAGAGTAGAAATGAGTTATAAAGAAAATGATGAATGGATAAGCGAGAAAAAGGAAGAAACAAAGATTTGGGATACAAAATGTGGCGGTGCGCGTAATGGCGAACAACTCATCTGAGGCGTCAAGTCAAAGCAGTCTTATAAGATGGGAGTGGTGATGCGGGTAATGATCCGGGGACCTGGTGCGAAGCAACCCGAGACCTCATGCCCGATGTGTTGCCGAATCCATGGAAAGATCGCGCAAATGTACACTCGACCCTCAAAGAAATAATAAATCTCTCAAACTCAATGAGTATGAATATCAAAACAAACACAATTTTTTTCTTTTTTTTTGTTTTGTTTTTTGTTTTGTTTTTTTTTGTTTTTTTTTTTTTTTGCTTTTTTTTTTTTTTTTTTTTTTTTTTTTTGGTGAGAACCTTGTGGGTCGAATGCCATACTAACACAGTCCAGCCAAGAAAAGAACCTCGAGCCTCCTAGCCCAAATGGTCCCTCAGCTTTAAGAATCCGGATCAAAACCTCGAGTGGAATGGGTGACAAGCGACTAGTAGCTCTGAGATGAGAGCATGTCATCATCATACAAAAGGAGATAAAAAGTGAAACAAATAGAGATGATAGAAACTAGACTCAAAGATAGATGGTATGAAGATGCAAATGGAGAAGAAAGAAAGCGAAGCAATGATGCGAGAAGAACAAGCGAAAGAATGTCACAATGCTCATAATGCTCACATATCAAATAATAAATAAGCGCCTGAGGGTAGCCCCAGCCAGTCGAGAAAAAGTATGCAAAATTTGAATGAAAGAATACGCCATAATAAACCGTGAGGCTTAAGGGCTAGCAATAGGATATATCGATGTATGGGTGTGTAATAGGGAATATGGCTACTCAAAGTGATGGCCGCCCCATCCTCTAACCATGATCTGGCGTAAAACCTCTTGGTGATCGGTGGTAGCTCTGTGGGCGATTTGGGTAAGTGCGTCGACGGTGCTCCCTCTTGAGTCGGATCTCGAATGACATGGGCCGCTCGATCGATCCCCAAACTTTCCTCCCAGGGTGGGTTGATCGATCCGGAGGACCTTGAGACTAGGTCGCCTTTACGAAACTACGGAAGCATTGCTTTTTTTCATGCGGGTCATTTCCTCGATGGGCTGAACATGATCTGGCGCCCTCTGATCTCCTCTCTCATCAGGCTGAGTGCATACAAGCAGTTGGTTGAGGGCCTCTCCATCCCGTCCCATCATGAATATCTCATCTCCAAAACTCAATCGATGTATACCCAGGAATGAAGTGCGGCTCTAGTGTCATGGTGGGGAGCGGATCTGTGGTCACTTGGGCGTCCTAAATCAAGCGAGCAATTGATCAGTCACGAATAGCATGCCTCGGTCGCGGCCCATGATTGTACGTATCATGACCAGCTCTTTGATGATAAGCACCGGTGAAGATCACGTCTGAATCGAATTAGGGTGAAATTTGTAGTGGTGGTCTAGGTGGTAGTGGAATAATCAAACCCCCTTCAACCAATCTTTGAAATGCTCGGCTTAGTGGCATCCCGAGTTGTGTAAATTGCCTAGCTGGCCTCGGTGGAGGTGGTGCTCTATGCACGATGGTCTTGTACAAGTGGCCTGCAGGCGCTGTGTAGCATATCTTGGCTGTGGTGTGCGATGTAGGAAGAAGTAGGCCCGGCCATGGCTGAAAGGAAGCAAACCCAGTGCATGCGACCCCGCCACATCATCGTAGGAGTGTGCGGCGTACCTAAAGCAGAGGTGACGTGGGGATCTTTGTCCTGTCATGCCAATGGCACGACATCGATAGTGCGGGTCGACCACGGCTATTCCCTTTAGTCTGAAGGAAGAGTGCGCTGTAATCCTCTAGTGCCCTCCTCGATGCCATAGAGGGCTCAGACGATGATCGAAGATGCATGCGTGGGAAGCCCATGAGATGCCTAACAAGCGGTGAGCTACAGCATAATCATGCCGATCACGATCGCTACGAGGGTCTATCTATAATCACAGCGTCTTCTCTCTCAGCGGAGATGGATAAGAGTAATGAGCTCATCGACCTCGCCCCTCTGCTGAGGGCCAACTCTCAGGGATACATCGCTGCGGGTGATAAAGAATCTTGTCGATAAACTCTTGTCCCAAATCGGCCCATGTCCTACGCCTCGAAGGGTCTAATGATGCAAACCAGCGGCTCTTTCGTGACGGAGGAAAAAGCATAATCATACGACTCATCGATACATGCCGCGCGCCTGCGTTGTGTATAGCACCAGAGTGAATCACGGGGCACCACATCCGGTGTACCTCTCATTGTCTAGCATACGAACTCAATGGCAGAAACACCTTTGGAAGGTCATCATATCCGTCCCAACCTGCGCTCCATGACAATAGAGACCACGATCCTCTACGCTCAATCCTATCGATACTGCAAACTTGTGTTAATGTCGGCTGCGGGGGTCCGCAGCGGGAATGGCATGGTCTCGGTCGGCCATGTAGAACAAAGCTCCAACACCGGGTGCAGTTGAACCGATGGTGGTGGTGGAGGGTGGGCGTATAGTCTGCTGTACGGTGGGTCAGATAATGTGGTGGGGGTGGTGGAGGTGGGCGTAGTCTGGCATCTTTGTGAGTCGGGATGATGGTGGTGGTGGTGGAGGTGGGGTAGAGTCATGCGGGGTGCTCGAAATTGGCAATGGTTGGGCCTGATGCCCATCAATCCTCTGTCCCAGTCCCAATATAGCATCCCGGAGAGATGCCATGGTATCGATAATCTCAGCTAGCTGGTCGACAGTAGCGTACTGGGAGTCCATATCTCTATGATTTGATGTCTGCTTTAACTGACTGTGTGGATCTGAATCTCTAACAAGTCTACCTCAGTCAGAATCAAGCTCGAGACCCAGTCGCTCTTAATCAATAATCATGGAAGAAGTAAGGGCATGTCGGTCATGAGCTATCAATCAATCAATCAGTATGCAATCCCATAATGAAATCCTCTAAGGAATGGGCGACATGTGATGTTAGCGTCTAATCCCGATAAATGGCTCCACATGCGGGAGCGAGATTTTGACATGGTATGCCTTAGGGGTAAGATGAAACCGAAGCTAACAAGGGAAGAGCCCAAGTCCTAAGGCTATATGTTTGTACCCACAAGGATGCAACCCGAGATCCTGTCGATAATCAATCAACAATCACAGGACACACGGCCTGTAGTATCCATGAAATCTAGCGCGGGCTATACGAGTCTTCATTGCTCGGACATCCGCCATCACCCATAGTGCTCCCATACATCGATATAGCCCTTATGCTAGACCACATTCCAAACCCCTGGCAGTCGAAGGCAAACGGTTGGGAATGGCTCCGAACAACATAAGCAATCAATGAGAATAATACGGCCAGACTATTGATTGGTAAGGGGATACACCGTGCCCCACAAACACAAACAAATCAAACAATCATGCAAGAGTAGGGTGATCATGTAGCAATCAGTCATCTTAAAGGCAAGCCTATCACATAGTATACACACAAACTAACCATTTATGCCAATCGAAACATATAATAGGTACGAATCAACCATGGGCAAGCATTTGGAATCGACATGTGAACACACAAGCATAAACAAACCATAAGTGTATGCCAAATACCAACTAGAGTAAGTGATCATCAGTCATTTGTGTAGCCTAAGAGTCTATTGGTCAAGAGAACCATGTGCTCCAATATACCCAACTCAAGTTCAAGCTTGATCATCTTATGAAACCAGAGATTAAGGTTGATCCAGCCAATCATAATTTGTGGACCATTGCGTCCGGGCGGGCGATGCGCTTTTAAATGGAAGGAAAAAATGTGGATTGATTTTCGAATTTTAGAAAATCCGTCCTCGAGGAGGACAGTTTTTCTTTGGAGTCGCCACTTACTTTTATTTTTATTTTTAAGTGGGGAAAACCAAGTAACCAGAACAAAAACTGACCAATTCCCGAGTATGGAAAAAAGCGGTATCTGAAACTAGATTTAAGATTAGGGATCGGTCCTGTCGGAAGGTGGCACTCATATGGTAGCACCCCTCTAGGCCGGAACTCGGTCTCTACTAGTGAATTGGGTATGTAGAGTAGACGTATAGTCTCCAGCTAAATATACAACTTAGATCGTGAATTAACCCAATTGGTATCTAGCATGCTTAAAAACACTCAACCAAAGGGCAAATGCTGCATCAGGTCCCCGGTCACGCCGCACTAAAGGCATAACAACAAACATAGCAAGCATGCATGACACCCAAACACAAAGATCCACGTGAAATTCATTACCCAACATTAAAGCACATACCCGTGGTCCTCAGCCAAGCGCCGTATAAGGTCTAAAAAGCTCAAATGCATCACAAATGTTAAAATCCAAACACCATGTACGCATATGAATACAACACCAATGCCTGCATGTGCCCGATCCCCAGCCGCATAAGAATAGGTAGCAAATAATACATCATACATCATGCATTTAAAACCAAATATTGATCCCACTAAAAGAAAGAATGTGCTTTGAAATGGAGGTAATGTTTGTTTAATGTTTCAGCACGATTCCCTTTAAACCCACAAAACAAACCTACAGATACCAATCCTCCACATTGTCACACCTCACTTTGTTCAAACCTAAATTAATTTAGATCCTAAAGCTCGCCTACAGGTTCCTGGGGCAACCAAGAGTTACACCGCAACAAATTTGGGACTAAACATGCTAAAAAATAGGGGGCTGCCTATGAGTCGTCGCACAACCGTTGAATCTGGTTTTCAACAAGTCCAACGATTGAGAAAATTTGAAACTTTGTCAGAAAATCCTTCACGGGACTCAGGAATCTAATAAAATAGACGGAGAGCAATTCACCAAACACTAAAACCACGCTGAAATGCTATATCACCTAAACCCATTGTTCGGGAAAACTCAAAACTCCAATGAACTAAGGGGTTCGGCTTCAATCGAACGATGATTGAGAAAAGATCTCAAAATTTCAGAACCAACTTATAGTCAGGAATCCAAAGACAAACAGAGGTAATTCACTTCAATGCATCAAGAACCAAATGATTAAACGAAGCAAACTGCACCAACTGCCATTCCAGCAAACTGAATTCAATGAACCACAACTGCTTTCAATCGTTCAGACGGCTGAGAGAGGCTCTCAAAATTTGTCATAACCTTCCTAAAAGAGTCAGAAATCTAACAAAATAAACGGTGATCTAATTCTCATCCTGATGAGTGAGAACCAACCAACACAAAAACCAAAACCCCCAAACTGCCATTCTTGCAAACCCAACTTAATGAACCGAATAACTGTTCCCCAACCAGTCCATACCATTGGAGAGGCTCCTCAAAATTTGTCAGAAACTTTCTGGGAATAGTCAGAAACTAAAAGAATGGTGATTGACTCAGCTCGATGAGTGAGAACCAACCAAACAAACCAAACTCCCCAAACCGCTTGCCTCCTGCAAACCTAACCTAATGAACTGACTAAATCACTTCCCCAACCAGTCCATACCATTTAGAGCTCTAAAATTTTCAGAAACTTCCCAAAGTATCAACTAAAAGAACGGTTATTGATTCTCAGGCCTGGATGAGTGAGAACCAACCAAAACAAACCAAATCAACCGTCAGTCTTACAAACCTAACCTAATGAATTGACTAATCTGGCTTCCTAACCATTCAACTGAGAAAGGCTCAAAATTCTTCAAAACTCTTAAAAAATATCGCATTCCCATCAACAGCACTCAATCTTATCTCTGATGAGAGAACCAACCAAAGAATGCAATCTGTCATGAATTGTTGAACGCGCTTCACGATGAGCTGAAACTGGTCTTCCAGCCCATGAGAAAACCCCAAATCTGACGTCAGAATATCATTAAAGAATAGAGTGGAGCCAGGGTATATTCTTTAATTTCTTCCACAAAACGAAAGAAAACCAAGCCACGCATCCAAACAGAATCAGCAAACGCGCGCTTGAGCTCGGAAAACGCTCCCTCCAAAGGTCTCTTCTTCCACCCGATCTCTATGTCCTTATGCTAATTCCCACCTCCATCCATCAAAGCCTCTTTCTGTTTTTCTCTTCTCCTTCCAAGCTCTAGGTGCGTCCTAATCAGTCCTCGAAATAGCTTCCCATTCACCCTCCTCATTCCCATGCAGCTGAATCACTTGTTTTCCCACTTACCTACCAAGTATCCACACATGGGTTCATGGTGGCTGCTGTAACCCAAGACAAGGCCCAAATAGACCTGGGCATTCCTGTTTAGGAGCTGAGCCATGCAAGGTCTAAACATTAGGATTTGGGTCTAAAATCACAAAAAAACGTTGCCCACACAAGCTGTCCCAACTAACCGGTTGGAACCAGATGCCAACAAGTCGAGCCATGAGGAAAATTGAGAAATTTGATAGAATGTTCCCCGAAGAATAAGGAGACCAGTCAAAAAAACAGTGCACCATTCTGTTTATCCAGAGACATGATCAAACCATCCAATATTGCTACAAATCACCCAAAAACGTATAGATACATACATTTACATCGACGAACCACGTCCCACAGTCAACCAACAATTGGCACTAAGAATTTTATCACAACTCTCATTAACAATAACAACAAAACAAACACACTCAAGTCTTAATAAAGATAGAGATGCAACTCGTCTGCTGTTCAAAATACATACATCATAAAACTCTAATGAGTCAAACTTCAAATGTACTGCTTCTGCTAAATTAATGCCAATAATCGATCACATCCACACACTCAAGAAGCACACACTAATACCATACAAGCTTCAAACTATTTGAGAACAGCCTATATATAATAAGGGGAGAAGAGAGGAGAATAAGGGGTGAGTATGATAACTATAGAATAAATGCAAGTACAGGGACAAATTGAGGGTTCACAATTTCATTTAGGCCTTGTTTATTAAATATTTCCAGACGCCCCATTACCAGGTCCTTGACAACATGTCAACCCCTCGAATACTGTGACACTGCAACCCACACCACTAAAACCCAGTCTCCTTTGTACAGGAGTTTCCTCTACCTAAAATACAACATAACCAATCATATTGGAAAACTGGTCCCACGTTTGCCAAAGACACACCGTCCAGGCAATTAATATAAATGGCCACATGGCCCACCCATATCAATACTACTAATATATCCTAAATCCAACTATATTACATATTCAAGAGTTAATAAATCACTCCTTAAATTCAAAACATATATATTAAGATTTACAATTTTAATACATGTTATACAAAATGAAAATTCTCAAAGCCAATAACCGCTTTTTTCAAACGTACTTAGTGATCCCAGACACCTCACTCAAAATAGCATCCTTTCTGCAGGCTGAAAGGTGCTCAAAGAGATGATAATTTCACGTGGGTTACCTCCCACCTAAGTGCACATGTCAAGGCAAACCACTGGCAATATATGATCCACTTTGAATGTCTACATGCCCAATTCATGTCTCGAGTCCTCACCGACTCCTCATTATTACGCCTGGTCAGAACAACAGATGAAAACAGGCCAAACAAAAAGCCTTTTTGTTCTAAAACTACCTCGTGAGGCGAATCTCATTGATAACCTCCGAAACAATTCACGGGCTCTCCGACTTGAATTGTCAACACCCCTAACACAATTTCCTCTCGAAAATTCCGCCAAATTCCTCAATATTTTCCTTTTTATTTTCTTCATGTCACACTCAATCCTAATATTCTAGTGGTGCCCTGCAAGTGGAATGCATTATGCCAATCCCAACAACTCATGCTAATATATATAAAAAACATGTATATATTAACATAATTAATTCAATTCATGTTATTAAATTCACATATTAACACCCAAAATTAGCTCATATGGCTAATTAACAAACACAAGCAATCTATTTTAATCACCAACACAAAAATCACACCAAAATCACGTGAATAGTGAACCCTCTGGGTCGCTAATCGCTCACTCGCCACACACCAGATCACCCTTCACCGTTCAAAGCTTTTGAGATCAGATAACACGGCCTTCTAGGCCTCAAACAAATCCTCATCCATAAAATGGCCTCTAAATTAAAGAATGTCCCAAGTAGGAAAAGATCCCTACCTCTCGGGATTTGCCTAACTCCACCAAATCGTGTCCACGCCATTCCTCTTGTATCGACTTTGCTTCTTGCTTCGTCGAGAACCGACGGTCCGAACGACGGAAAATCTAGAGAGAAGTAGCTCTCTCTCTCTAAAAATATTATTCCATCCCCCACTGTCCGTATTCTCTTTTCTTTTGAGAAGAAAACTATTCCTTCCTTTGTCTTATACTCATTTAAACATTTCCATTAATTCCCATCTTCGGTTCCTTTAGTTCGATTTTTGACACATGGCTTAATCTAAGTATCTATTTCATCCTCTCACTAATCACGCAACATGCGTCACATGCATACGTAGCAGAATTTTATCACATCACATGTCTCTCACAAGCCATGGCACCACACCCTATATCTTGAAACACGCAAACTCACCGCCTTTAATTTGACGAAATTCGACGTGGTAGCTAGATTTCGTAAGATGATTCTAATGGTGAAGTCCGTTTCGTCATCCGAGATCTAGAAAAATTTCGGGTTTTAACCGAAATTACCGTTTTATCATTTTTCAGAAAATTTGAATTTTCCCGGGTTTTTATTCTCCTCTAAAGAATTCTCATTCCAAATTCTAGATATTCACGAATAAATTACATGCATATGCAACGGCACTATACCATGCATGTAAACTAGTCATTAAGTATTAAACGACCAAATCACACCATCCCTAAAACAAGAAGTGGATAGTGGCCCGCATCGTGTCCCCGCACCCCACGTCGACTCCTCCACTCCACCTGCACCACAGAGATCTCCCACCAGCCTCACGGTCTCTGCACGCAAAACCCGGGATCCCTATCCATAATGCACACTCGTCCCTCCGGCTGTCCCATCCGTGTCAACCTCAATCTCTCCCCAATCCAATTACATTATCGATCTGAGTGTACTTCTGAGCAATGGAGACGTGGAATACCTCATGGACACCTGACATGCTGGGTGATAAAGCCAACCGGTACGCTACTATGTCTACCCTCTCGAGTATCTCAAAGTACCACGATCCACGATAAATTTTCCCGCTGCCGAACCCAACCACCTCTCTTAGGCATCACCTTCAAGAAGACGGATCTCCAACTCGAACTCTAAGGGTCGACGCCGCATCAGCATAGCTCTTATGCCTACCTGAGCCGTGAGAAAGATACGATCAAGCTCACCTTCAGGTGTCTCTAATCATATCAACTGATGGAGCCTTCTATCCCACCTTTACCAACATATCTGATCTACATGGCCCCGCACAATGCGTCTCATATGGCCATATGTATACTCGCCCGATAACTTTTGTCAGAGGCGACCCCACTACAAGTGCTCTTCCAACACTCTTATGATCCAAGACGCATGCTCGCAACATGTCCTCTAACAACTATATGGTCCTCTCAGACTGACCATCCGTCTCAGGTGGAAAGTCGATCATATCACCAGATCTCATAAATTTCTTTAAACTCTTCCAAAAGTGTGCCGAAATCTCTGGCCCATATCCATGACGCTATGGATACTGGTACTCCATGTAGCCGGACTATCTTCAATGTACAACCGATATATCTCTCCAATGTGAAGTCATCCACATCGCTAGAAAAAGTGCCACTTGAGCCGGTCCACTATCACCCATACCGCACAGCGCCCCTGGTGTCCGTGGCAAGGTCACAAATCCATCGTGACGTGCTCCCACTTCCACCGCCCACCTCCAATGGATAAAGTAGCCCGTGGTTTCTAGTGCTCACCCACCTCGTCGGGACACGTGAGACATCGTCGAACAAAGTCCCCCTACGTGTCTCTACATCCCGCTCCAAGAATATCGACGACGGCAAGATCCTTGCAGATCTTCGTGCCACCTAGATGCACCGCAGAAATCGAGCGTTGAACTCCCCGAGAATCTTTCTCAACCGGTCAACTAGTGGAAACCACTACTCATCCCTCTATACCGGCACTACCATCTGCATGGATGGTCTAGCCTCGGGCCAATTGCACTCGATCACAGACCCGATCCCCGATAGATTAATTATCTCCGCGTCCCCATCCCCGTGACCTCGATCACCTCCACTAACAGATGGTGTAGCCACTAAACTCCCCAACATACCCTGAGCCTGCTCGTGGTACTATAGCCTAAACTGTCCCAAAGTCTCGAGCATCCGCCACTCCCGAGAAGCTATTCTAGCCAATGCTCCCCGTGACTTCCAACCGAGCAAGGCCGGCCACCACATTTGCCTTACCGTGATGGTAACGCAAAGTGAAGTCATAATCCCCAGTGAACTCCATCCATCTCGCGTTGCTCTCATGTCGAGGTCCCACGCTACGTGAAAATATACTTCAGACTTTTATGGTCTGAGTACACCTCGAACTGTTCGCCATATAAGTAGTGGTGCCAAATCTTCAAGGCAAAGACTACGGTCGCCAACTCCATATCGTGTGTGGGGTAATTCTGCTCATGATTCCTTCAACTTAAGGGAACCATAAGCTACTACCCTCCTGCATCGCATCAAAAACACATCCCAGCCCGCCTCGAGGCATCACACACATTGTGTACCCCTATCTCCTCGGTCCGGGACTATCAAGATAGGAGCCGTAGTAAGCCTCCTCTTCAACTCCCCCGGAATGCCTCCTCTGATCGTCATCCTAATCAAACTTTGACTCTTCGGTCACTAATCTCGGCCATAAAGCCGCTTAATCGGAGAAATCCTCAATGAATCTCCTACACCCACCAATCCTAAGAAACCACGGCAGATCTCAAGACCACTGGGCCTCCCAACTCATCACGGCCTCGACCTTCTCTGGTCCACTAACACGCCTAATGCTGACACCATTGTCCCAAAAATCTCACCTCAAGAATAAAACTCGCACTTAACAAACTCGCGCATAGCCGATGGTCTCCCAACAACTGTAAAACAATCCTCAAGTGATATCATGTTCCACTTTGACAGGAGTAGGATCAAAAAATGTCATCCACTAAGACTATGACAAACCAGCCTAGGACAGTTGGAATACCCTATGCATGAGGTCCATGAATGACGCCATGCAAGATTCACAACCAAAGGGCATCACCGAAACTCAAAGTGCCCATAAGGGTCCCGAACGCCGTCTGGGGATATCCGTTTCCTAACCCCACCTTATGGTAACCTATGCGAAGGTTCATCTGAGTAGACTCACTCTCAATCGAATGAAACAAATCGTCATCCTGCAGAATAGCACCCATTCTGACCGTAATCCCGTTTCAACGCTCACCACGCATACATGGGTCTGGTCTTCTCGCAAACAGACCCAGCGCCCCATGGTGAAGTGCTCATCTGATAATGAACCCTGTCCACACTCTTATAGCTGGACTCTGAGTTCCTACAACTCAACTAAAACATCCAAAGTGAGTCAGATGGCATACCCATGGGTGTAACTCGACACGGTCTACAACCCTCTACTGAGGCAATCCCGTATTCATCCAAAAACATCCATACTCAAGCAGACTACTCGAGGTAGATCTAAGTCCGGTCTCACTGGCCCTCTAGGGGTTTAGCCAACCCGCCTAACTCTGTCCCCGACACTGACTCGCATAATCAGTCAAGGCAAAATATCGTTCTTTTCCCCCCGAAATACAACACGAGTATCGTCCCAAGGTGGTAAAGCAGAACCTCCCAGCGCCACACCGATGACACCTCAGGTCACACCAATCATCCCAAGATACACGCCAAACTCGACACGTCCATGACCCCAGGTCCACTGTGAGTAGAGTCCTAGATATCTCTAACTCGCAACCACGACATATCATCCCTCTATCCCTTCCCAATCCTCGTGGAGAACTCACAAGGCCCCAAGGCCTCAACCTCTAAGCCCAACTCTATCACAACTGATGTAGCAATGAATGAATGCGAAGCACCAAAATCAAATAACACTCTTTCCCATAGGCGAGATAGCGTGCAGATTCTTGTATAATTGGTCGACCACACTCACTTGCAGATGGCATGTACACTCCCTAAACCCCGACGCCCCTCAAGACGGGCCTCCATCTGGCCGCGCATAGATCGCTTCTCTCTGCTCGCCAGAACGGGAGGTGTCATACAAACTCCCTTAAGATCGAAACGCCTTCCGCTCCGACGAACAGGATGAATATATCGATCTTCCTATCCTACCTAATCGTGACCGCTATCCTTGAAACCCACATCCCCTCGCCTCTCGTGGCAATCCCCTCCTCGATATGTCCGGGCTGGGCCGGGTAATGGTAGCACCATCCGCCCAGCTCTAACCGGCAACCTTGGATTCGGCCCTGGGTTCGGATGGTCAGCAGCTTAGAACTCACGCGGAACTAGAAGCCTTCATTCTTCTCTCCAATGAATGAAGATCACTCCTCCTTTCTCTCTACTAACACCCGCATTCCTAGTGCTCGAGCATCCCCGATCTCTCATGGTTAGGCTGTCCCAACCATGGAGCCCATGTCCCGAGGCAAAGTCCCAACCCGCCCCGACGGACAACTCATATCCGTGGCCACGCAGTCATCAGCCAGCGGGCTGATAGTCTGAATCCACACACATACCACTGATAGTTTGACGTCCCACTTCGGGCTTCTAGGAACCCTAAGCCTTCGCTATGACGGTGAGTGCAGATCCCAAAATAGGCTTGCCTCCATGAAAGATCATGGAACTCGCCTAAAGTCAGCGCCTTCAGACTTCTAGAGGACTTTGCCCATTTCCACCATACTGGTTTCACCCTTCTAGCCGAAAATGCACCGGCCTGATCCCGGGCTCACGTGGTCGGCTGCACTCTAGCTCAACACCTCAGCCCCGCATGAACCAATGGTCTACCACTGATCGAATCTCCTCCCCAGAATGCCTGGGAGGATGATGTGCCCCGAACCCTCCGGGAGGTTACTCTGACCTCCCTAGCTACTGGTCAGTGACTGTACCAGGCAATGGCAAAGAAATTTCGCAATCCCTACAAACAATAAAGGTCCGCACAACACCGTGGTACTTCACAACTGGACGACTTCTACATCCTCGCTCGACCAGCCACCACACATGTTAAATGCACAAGCAGATCAAAGCAACATTCTAAGGTAAACATTGTACGAGACACTATTTACATACTAAAAAACATTTCATACACAATGTCCATGCATTCATAGGTAATGCAAGACAATAATTTCATATATTAAATCATATTCAACAAATAAAAAAAATTATTTTATTTTAATTAAAATTATTTTTTTTTGAAAACCTCGCGGAATGCAAAGCTCAGAACAAGGGTTCATGAACGTTGTCCCAAATAGTGGACTGCAATGTCGCACCAGTCAAGATCGGGCCGTTGCACAGCAAACACACCATTGCCTGTGCCGTAAGACGCCGCCACAAACGAAGACATGGCGCACTGCACGCTGTGTCGCAGCCTCCCCGTACCGGGCGATTACCATGGCCTTCCACGGTCGTGTCACACGCACACGTGCCGGTCACATGCCGTGTCGGGCGCCAGGCCGCGACGCCGTGTTGCCTCGCCCCACGCCGCCGCCGCTGCCTGCCGCAGCCTCCCACCGCGCCACACGCCGACCGTGACTGTGGCCGCGGCCCGCACCGCGGTCGCCAGCCTGTGCCTGGAAGGCTTAGCTAGCTCGCCAGCCTCGCCAGTTTATCAGGTGCCGCAATACAACCCGGCCGTATTGTGACTCAATTTAGAAAATGGGCAAGTAGAGACCACATGTACTCCAAGAACCTTTACTTTTTTTTTTTTCTAATCCTCCAATAGCCTCCTGTCACTTCTCGAATGAGCTTCAGACCAATCGCACCATACAACTCAAATTTTTTTTAAGAGTTTATTTTTTACCCTTTTCTTGTGCAAAAACTAGAAAAAATTTCCAGAATTTCACAACACAATCTGTTTATGTTGAAAATTGGAACTATTGTCAAAAAAATTTATTTTTTCGTTTAATTCTGAACCATTGTGTCCAAAATTCCTCAAACTTAGGGGTTATGTTTTCCTCAACCCTAAGTTTCCACATTTCCTCCTATGCTATTCACCAAGCATACAAGCACACAACAATCACACAACACAGCGTACACCTCATTCATCAAATGCAATAATGGATGGCGATCTAACCCATTTCCCATCGAGCCTCAGGTATTTTCAGATACCTGGGCTCGATACTGGGTTGTGACGCCATTTCGAGGGTCCCTGACAACCCGTCAACTCCGCTGAATACTGCGGATGTCGGCAACCACACCACTCGGTAACCCGCAGTCCCTTGTACAGAGTCACCCAAAATACAACTCCGGTCTCTAATCATACGCAACATGTCCCAATGTTTTACAAAGACCACACCGGGTCCATATACAATTAAAATGAGTAAAAATGGCCACATGGGCCCATACATCAATACTCACTAATATATCCCAACCAACTATATTACATGGTTCAAGAGTTAATAAATCACTCTTAAATTCAAACATATATTAAGATTTACAATTTTAATACATGTTATACAAAATGAAAATTTCAAAGCCACAATCCGGCTTTTTTCTAAACGTGGCCTCTAGTGAGCGCCGTCCTTCTGTACACTTCTTGTACATAAAATAGTGATCCCTCGGCAGGGTGAGCAAAGCCCAGTAGTGATAATTTCCACAGGGTTACTCCCACCTATGCATGTCATGGCAAACAATCACACTCAAGTAAATACATGATCCTACTTGAATGTCTACATGCCCAATCCCATGTCTCGAGTCCTCACTGACTCCCTCACACATGCCTAAGCCAAATGAGAGTAAAAATACAGTTTTCAAACAAAAGCTTTTTGTTCTCGAAAACTTACTACCGAGTTTCGGTAAAATTTATTGGACAACCCTCAGAGGCCAATATGTTGGATAACCCTCCGAAACAATTCATGGGCTCCTCCGACGTGAACTGTTGGACAATCTCCCAACACACCCTCCTGGAAAATCTTCCGTCAGTTCACAATATTTTCCTTTTATTTTCTTCATGTCATGCACTCACTCTTAATATTCTAGGGTGCCCCAGTGCATATGGAATGCATTATGTCAATCCTACAACTCATGCTAATATATAATAAAACATGTATATATTAACATAATTAATTCACACACCATGCTATTAAATTCACATCAATAACACCAAAATTAACTCACATGGAGACTAATTAACAAATACAGCACCATTTTGAATCACCCAAACCACACAAAATCACACAAAAAATCATGTGAACAGTGAAACCCCGGGCTGGCAATCGCTCACTAGCCACACAATTTAGGAATTTCTTCAATTCTGCTGAAGCTTTTGAGATCGATAACACCCGCCTAGCCTCAACAAATCCTCATCCATAAAATTACCCTTAGCCAAAGTTAATAAACCAAGTAGGAAGATCCTTTACCTCTCGATTTGCCTGAACTTCACCAAATCGTCCACTCGCAGTCTCTCGCCGCGTAGATCGATTCTCTTGTTCGTCACGAGAACCGACGGTCCAAACGACGAAATCTAGAGAAGTAGCCTTCTCTCTCTCTAAAACTGATTCCAAATTAATCGTCCGTTTTCTTCTTTTTCTTCGAGAAGAAACTATTCCTTCCTTTGTCTTATACTCATTTAAACATTTCCATTCATTCCCATCTTGTCCCTTAGTTTGGATTTTTGACACAATGGCTTAATCTAAGCCATTCATTTCATCCTCCCACTAATCATGCAACATGTATCATATGGGTACATGTAGTAGGTGACTTTTTTCACATCGCATGTCTCTCACGTCGCTTACAACACCTAACACCCTGTCTCGAAATGTGAAATCTCTACTGCCTCGAATTCATAAATTTGACATGGTAGCTAGGTTTTGCGAGACGATTGCAACGGTGAAGTCCATTTCGTCATCCGAGATCTAGAAATATTTTGGGTTTTTACCAAAATTACCGTTTTACCCTTTTTCAGAAAATTTGAATTTTCCCGGGTTTTACATTATTTCCTCATTTCTCATTTTTGCATTTTAATAATTCTTTTCTCTTTCATTTTCTATTCAACTTATTACCCTTCTTCCATTTTGGCACATACGCTTCTCATTTATGACCCTTGGGTCCTCATTTTGACATTTTACCAATTTAACCTTAATTCTTTTATAATTTCCGGGTTTTATCATTTTTTTTGTTCTTTAACAACATAAATTCCGGAAAAGTACAATTTAATTTATTTTATTTACTAAACATGTTGTGGATACTACTGACGCATGGTTTCTTCACTTTCCCATGTGGCTTCCTCTGTCTTGTGGTTTCTCCACAATACTTTGACCAATAGGATCGCTTTGTTCCGCACCTTTGACCCTGCCAAGATCTCTATAGGCTCTTCTTCGTATGTTAAGTCTGGTCTAAGCTCAATAACTTCGAAGAGACCACATGTGATGGGTCTGACCTATACCTACTTAACATCGAAACATGGAAAACATTATGGATCTTTTCCAACTCTGGAGGTAAGGCTAGTCTATATGCCACTGAACCCACTTTCTCGTTCACTTTATACGGCCCAATGAACCTAGGGCTCAACTTGCCCTTTTTCTTGAATCTCATGACTTTCTTCCAAGGAGAAACTTTTAAGAAAGCTTTCTCATCGATCTCATATTAAGTGTCTTTTCTCTTCAAGTCGGCGTAAGACTTTTGTCTATCCGCGGTTACCTTTAATCTTTCTCTGATCATTTTCACCTTTTCCTCAGTCTCTTGAATCAAATCGAGGCCGATTACTTTCTTCTTACTTAACTCTGTCCAACACAATGGTGTTCTACATTTATAACACCCCAAACATTTTTTTAAATGATTTTTTTTCATGGAATTTAAGTTTTAGGTGTTTTAAGGTCCATCATGAATTTATAATAATTTTTAGGAATTATTTCTCAATTAAATGGAATTTTAGGAAAATATACTCCAATAAGGTCAAATTCTCAAAGGGGCTGACCGAATAGAATTTTAAAATACCCAATGAATGTGAAATAAAATTATGGGAATTTTTTCCAAGCAAAGTAAGGTCCAAATATATAAGTTATAAAATAAAATTAATGAAAAATACATGAATAAAAAAAAATCAAGCACTAAGTTAGTTTTTGATAGTAGCTTTCATACTTGTATCTAATGACTAATTGAGGAAAGTAATCGCGAAGTTGGAAATATTTGTCGAGATATATTGTTTTAGACTTGAAAAGCAATCGTAATGAGTTTCACGAAAATAATAATAATAATAATAACACATGAACTTGTGTGTAATTGACTACCGAAAGGATAATCCCGACAGAGAATTCTGGAAGAAAATCATGTATACACAAGCAAAAATATGTTGATAATCCCAAGCAATATTCGTATTCGAATTTGGTGATTATGTTATCTTAAAGTTTGCTATTAATCTGAATTGGAGTATTTCAAGTTTAAAAAATCTGTTGAGAAGAGGAAACTAGTCCTTGATTTGTGGGGCCTGCTGTTATTAGAGAAAGTAGGTACTTTAGCATATAAAGTAGCCTTGCCCCCATACCTGTTTAAGATTCATAATGTTTTATATTTCGACCTGAGAAATATGTTTTCGATGCTTCTCATGTTGTGGAGTTGGAGCCTATTTAGATTTATGAGACTTAAATCCTATGAAGAGGTGTCTATTCAAATTGTGGATGTGATGAATAAGGTCTCTACGACATGTCGGTTGTCGGGTTGGTAAAAGTCCTACAGGAATCATAGTATCCGAGAGGCCACTGGGAGTTAGAAGAAGAGATGAGAGAAAGCATCCCTCAATTATTTCAAGACTCGTAAGTCAAGTTTAGAGGACTAAACTTTTATAAAGGAGGGAGAAATGTAATACCCAGAATTTGTACAGTATAAAGATAGGGAAATAATAATGACATGAATTTGTATAGGCATGCTTATGAAAATAATAATGATAATCGAATTGTAATGCTATGGAAACAATGATAATTCAATTAGACGTTATGAAAATAATAATGGTAATTCAATTAGTAAATTAATTAATTACTTTAATGAAAAGACGTTATGAAAATAATAATGGTAATAATTAAACAATTACTTTAATGAAAGGATCTATAATAATGGTAATTCAATTAGTAATTAATTAATTAATTTAATGAAATCGGGTAAAATGTAATTTTCCTAATAGATACCTTAGTATAAATTGGAATAAGAGAAAATCCTTCTATTCATCTTTGAATTTCTTGACTAGTAGAATCTGAGGACGCATTTAATTTTCTGGGATATAGGGTTTAAAGAACAAATTTCTCTATGAGAAATATTTCATTGAGGTGAAATTCTTCTGATTAGCTCTTTCAAAAACTTTGAGTACTCCTTTTGAGCAAACGGTGGGTTGGGAAGGCCCACACGTCAGTAGAATAGCCTAGCCGAGCCCCGACCAATAGGAGGCAGAGTAACACATCATCGTACTTGCACCTTCGAAATGTATAGCGGCAGTTTTCATTGTTTGACTTGTATCGTAGTAATTGACTATGATTAAGACCCTATTCTTGAGCATTCATTGAATTGAATTTGTCATATACAAGCTCGCTTGTCCCGATGAATATTCATGCTAGGCACTAGCCAGCTAACTCTTATTGTATTCGTACATTCTTGCTGCATGTCGAGTACAAATTAGCTATAACTTGTAATCGCAATGTCATCGATGTGGCATGAATCATGTAAAACCTAACTCCGATGGGAGGTCATCGTGCCATGTGCACATGGCACCTCCGTGCGGGCAAAGCCAATGCCTCCTAGAGAAGTAGAAATCCTCAGCGTAGAACCCGGCCCGTTTCTACGGATCTTTTGATTGAATGCTGGATTCAAAGATAAAGGTAAAAGGAATGTACTGATTCCGAATGGTAAACTATATTTCAGTCAAACCTCTAAACTTCATTGATATCGCTGTTCATATTGCCGCTATTTGTTGCATAACCTATGTACAATGATTGATTGATTGAGTATAACCATCCTTGTGAGCCGGCCTTGAGTACCTAGCCTCACAAGTATGGTGATATATTTTTACCACAGAGTTATCTCACCGTGATTTCCTCCTTTTCGTAGACAGAAAGGAGAATTCAGCATTTCGACCACTTGATTCTATTTGAACATGTAATGGATTATTATTTTGTTTATTTGGTGAATGAGAGTCTAAGTTTCGTAAGGCTCCATGGTGAATTAACTTGCTATTAAGTTAATTATTTAGTTAAATCGATAAATTTTTGAATAGCCGAAGTCGATAAATTTTGCTTGATGAAACCTATTGATATTTTCGATGAGACCGCTGGAGGTCGCTTTTGTTAAGGGATGACCACGCAGGTTCATTTGTTATGTTATTTGAGATAATATCATGATATGAGATTTTGAGTTAATTATTAGTAGATTTTAGATTGATATTGCGACATCAGATTTGTCATTAAGATAGAACGACAGGTCTTCATCGAATTTTCAGAGAAACATGGGACTTAAGCTTGCTACGGGTTTTGGTGGCCTTAAGCCTACCCATTCCCTAGCGCCGGTCACAGCCTATAAAAGTAGGATGTGACAATTTCCTTCCGTAGAGAGCCTCGTAAGATGCTATTCAAATACTTGACTCGGAGCTATTGTTATACACAAATTCAACTAAAGGAATATGTCTCTCCTAACTACCCTCATAGTCGATCACACAACTTCTCAGCATATCTTCTAAAACTTGAATCACTTCGATTGTCATCCGTCTCACAGATGGAAAGTTGTGTTTAAATTCGCCGAGTTCCTAAAGCCTTCTACAATTCTTCCCTAAAATCTCGAGGTAAACTCGATCTCATTCGAATGATAGACACTGGAATCTCATGTAACTAAACTATTTCCTTTATGTAAAGCTCGGCCAACTTATCATGAATAGTCTGCCTACCGTAGAAGTGAGCTAACTTCATTAACTGCTCACCATGACCCAAACTGAAACATGCCTCTCCCCGCCACTGCAACCCACCACAAAAATCCACAGATTCGGTCCCATTTCCACTGGTATCGAATAGGCCGCAAATAACCCGAAGGAGCTTGATTTTCCGCTTTCACTTTCTGACACACCATACATTTGGTCACAAATTTTGAAACATCTCTCTTCATTCCGAACCACTAGTATGAAGTCTTTAAATCTTGATACATTGCTACCAGATGTATAGCACAGGTTCCACAGTTTCTTAAGAATGGATTTCTTTAACCCATCATCATTGGGTACACAAACTTAGTCTCTATAATACAAGAATCCATCCTCATTCACTAAAACTCGCTTTTTCCCCCTCTCTATTCCTCGAATACCTTCAACAGCGTAAATTTTCACCACTTTTGTGCCTTTAGCATGATCCAACAACCGTTTTGCTATCGCCAAAGTACGATTGCACCACAGTTCTATTAATGACAAATGAGCACTAACGCTCAAGTGTTTGAAGCCACTTTCGACTTAGTACGCTACCAATACATTAGCTTCTCGTGATAATCAATGACACAATCATAACTTCTTGATCAATTCCATCCATCTACTGTCTCAAGTTAAGCTCGCAGGGCAAATACTTAAGACTTGTGATCGGGTAGATGAAACACTTTACCCATAAAGATAGTGTCTCCATATTTTCAATGCAAATACAATGGCGACTAATTCCAAATACGTAAGCAGGTATCTTTTCATGCGTGCTTCAACTCCGCCTAGCTAAGGCTACCACTTTACCCTCTTGCATAAGGACACATCCGAGTCCATTTAACGAAGCATCACTAAAGATCACATATTCTTTACCATAGGTCAGCTGAGTAAGGACTAGAGCCTTGGTTAAAAATGCTTTCAACTTTTCAAAACTAGCTTGGCATTTTTCACTCCACTCAAATCTCACATTCTTTGGAGTAACTGCCATCTGTGGTCATGAATATCGAAAAAAACCCCCTTAACTAATCTTCGTAGCAACCCGCTGCCTAGGAAACTACGCACTTTCGTCACATTTCTCCGTGGTTTCCATTCAAGAATCACTTCTATCTTACTTGAATCCACCCTAATTCCTTCTTCTGATACAATGTGTCCAAGAAAGGACACTTCCCTCAATCAAAATTCACACTTACTCATCTTTGCATACAAATGTTCCTTGCTCAAGGTTTCTAGCACTATCCAAAGGTGCGTATCATGATCTTCCCGATACTTTGAATACACGAGGATGTCGTCTATAAACACCACGACAAATCGATCTACATACGATCTGAAAACACGATTCATTAAGTCCATGAAAGCCGCTGGTGCAATTGTCAACCCCAAACGACATTACAAGGAACTCATAATGTCTATACCGCGTTCTAAACGACGTCTTATGCATATCCGCATCCTTAATCCTTAATTGATGATACCCAGATCGTAGGTCAATCTTTAAAAGACACTTGCACCTTTCAATTGGTCAAACAAGTCATCGATTCTAGGTAATGGGTACTTGTTCTTCACTGACATCTTGTTCAGTTGACTATAATCAATACACAACTGAAGTGTACCTTCTTCTTCTTAACAAAGAGCAATGGAGCTCCCCATGGTGATACACTCGGACGAATAAAACTCTTCTCTAATAATTCTTGCAATTGGAGCTTCAACTCTTTTAACTCCACCGAAGCCATTCTATACGGTGTAATGGATGTCAGAGTGGCACCCGGAACAATGTCGATTATGAACTCAATCTCTCTTTGTGGAGGCAATCCTGGAAACTCCTCCGGAAACACATCCGAATAATCAAAATCTTTAGGGATATATGATAAACTAGGCTCCGCCTTTTTCCTATCAATCACATATGCCAAGTGGGTTTCACACCCTTTCCGAACCATCGTTCTAGCAGTGGCAGCGGATATCACATTAGAGAGGTGGTTCAATCTCTCGCCGATAAAAGTCACTTCCTTGCCACTCAAAGGTCTCAAAGTTACTTGCTTCATTCTATAATCAGCTACCACTTGGTGTCGAGACAACCAATCCTTCTCTAATATCACATCGAACTCTCTTAATGATAACTCGATTAAGTCTTCCGGAAACTCATACTCTTGTATTCTAATGGGACAATCTCTGTAAACTCTATTCACAATGACATTATACCCTTGCAGATTTGTCACCAAGATATCATACTCGGTTTCACTCTTCGGTGAACTACCCAAACTCGGAATGGAAGTACAAACATAGGAATGTCAATTTTTGTCGGGCCTGAATCCTTCATGCTTAACCTATTTAGATCGACAAGATCCGCACGAGTCACGTCATCCTTTTATATGCAAATGCAATAAACAATTTCAAAAATCATTTTATAGAACCGCCTAAACCTAGGCTCTGATACCACTAAATATGTCGCACCCCCATACCTGACCCGACCCGAAGGCCGAACCGGATCCGGGTACGCGAACCAATTTTACCATATATACATTTTCGAATACTGTAGAAATAAATGTCGCATAATAATTTCAATTAACGAGGGCCCACCGTTTTGTCAATTAACACTTTCATTCAATATGGCATGTATACCCTTTCAACATTATCATTTACAAAACATTATCAGAGTTCATATCCACAAATAAATTAAATATGTTCTTCCCATGAAAACTTATACATTTTTGGTTTCATTACAAAAAGGATCAAATAATGTCATGGGATGAAATATATGTATGAGACGGGGCATTTACTTATACTCCGCATCGGCCTCCGATGATGACTCGAACTTTAAGGCGCCTTGCTCTGTCCCTAGTTACTCTGCACTGCGGTGATGATAAAAACAACGCGCTAAGCATTTTCATGCTTAGTAGTTCTATGCAATTCTCTATTCATTTCAATTAAACATAAATATTCAGCTTTTCTGAAACAATGTTTTAGGTAAATTTCAATAGTCCATGCAATATACATTATATATATGTGCTTATTTCAATATTTTCATTTGGAAAATGCTTCATCTTATTCGTATGCTGAATTTTATTCCCAAGCGTAGGAATTAAGGTTGTCTAGCATTGTAATACTGTGGGAGTCCACGGGTCATCTCCACAGGGAGTGGTCTTTTAGTTGATCCCAGAGCTTATTCCTCCAAAAGATGTGTATTTGAAAAGGAAATTATGAGGTTGTGGTTGGTTGATTAAATAATTAATTAAATAGACTATTTTAAAACAAGAAGATGATTGATGGGTTCTTAGGTTTCCACTCACTATTGATCAAGTAATTCCTGCCTTCTTAGTTTACACCATCTAAGAGCTATTGATGAATGGTCTTCACTAAGATTTTGCTTTAAACGCTTCTTTTGTGAATAAAAACGATCGAGTGGGATGCCAAACACTTGTTCAACAATTAATTCAGACTCTTAGCTTGCATTTGTGATCAAGTACAACGTGTACCGAGGATCTCTCGTTCACACGTTGTCAAGAGGATGCCCAACTAAGGTTTTATAAAATTTCTCTACAAGTGCTTAACATCACACAATCCCATTGAAGGATAAAGGAGGAATTAAGGGTTATTACCTTGATCAGGGTGAGTTTCCACCGTTAGAACCCCAGCATAAAAGTTTAGAACTTCATTGAAATTATAAAGCGAATCATAATTGATGAGAATTTATTCATAAAAGGAACTTGAGAAAGTCAAACCTCACTTGCAAAACCAAAGATTCAAAAATACAAAATACTGAGAGAGAAAACGTGTTGTGTGATCTAACTGAAAGGTTACATGAACTTGAAATCCAAAATCTGCAGAAAAGTGAAGTCTTCAACCCTACTCTATAAACCCTAGCAAAAACTATGAGAAAGAACACTCTTTTTATGAAAACCAAAACCCTAGCAATCAAAAACTGCCTTCTCCACCTTTCCTTTGGCTTTTATACCCTTTTCCATTATGATCTCGAGTTGATGGTTGAAGGACGATCGTACCCTTGCATTAGAATCTTATTCCCTCGCTTCAATTCCCGCAAATATTACATGTCAAGACATCGGTACTCTAAGTAGTGCGGTACCGTACCGCTTTTGCTACCGGTGCTTTTCTCAGATAGGGTATCGGGTACCGGTTAGAGCTGCACCGTATCGCCGTCACCGCTGACTCAGCTGGGTGTACCTAAGACCTGGCTTGAGCGTACCGGTACCATTGCCTCTGCACTTGTTTCCTAGCATCGTTGCACTTCCCGAAACTTCACCACAGTGGTTGCCATCATCCTCAATGATCCATATTCGTTTTCTGGACACGAACCCTTGTAACAATTATGTATGAAACCTGAAAAACCTATACAAGTCCAGAAACACGAAAGCAATTAAAAGTACCTATTCTTATACAAGATGTGAGCAAAGTATGACCTGAAGGTGCTAAATTCCGATATAATTGTTGCTCTTTTGTGTATTCAACACACCCCCCAACCTGCATCTTGCTAGTCCCTGTAGCAAGATTTAAACAAAGGACACCCACTCGGTTATGATTTCCAACAAAATACAACAAAAAGTGCTATATTGCAAGTTTCTCAAAAGGGCAAAATTAAACATAAGATTTCAACTCCGACACAAGGTGCACCCACCTCGACTCAATTAAAACCAAAACCACAGTCTCATGCAATGAACATAATAACAAACTATCACAAAACCAAGCTATTCATATAAAGGACCATGGAATTGAGAAAAGAAAAGTTGCAATGCAAGCACTAAACTGAAATGAATGATATTATAGAGGCAACAGTTTAACATAACCACGCAATTACTATGCATAAAAGTCAAGAGGAACAACTAACACAACTGAAATCAAAAAGGTCTTTAAGGCTTGTAACGACCGTAGGATACACAAATAGGGCAATTGGAACAAAATGGATGTTGGCATGACGTGGCTAAGGTCTCTACCCAATTGCCAACACCACCCTAATCTAGCCTACTATGCTACTACGCGATGTCCTCCCCGTCGTCTGTCGAAGAAAACGCGTCCTCATCGACGCAGTCGTCTAGCTCCTCCGACCTTCCTCCGAAGTCGATGATAGCACCTCCCACGTGCCTCTACAACAGTGACTCTCGAGCCTGAGAGCCCGTGGGTCAAGCTTCGCCGTGCTTCCCCAAAATGCATTTGAACCACCCCTTAATCCGACGCTCCATTCTTTTCAGAGGGGATGTGCTCATCGACGCGGCGCCGCACGGTTATTAGCCCCGAGAATAGCCACCGAGGGCGCGGGAAGAGGGGTCTCAGATGCAGTGCCTGCTCTCGCCTCCGTCAAGCAGCACAATGGGCCCCAGCCTGAAGAATTCTCTTTCTAACCACTCTGCCTCATCCTCGCGGCTTCCACAAGATTTGTCACCAGAGATGGGAATGGAATATGCCTATTTCACTAGGATCACGTAAAGTCCCTTATGACGCACCATATGACCAAGGCATATCATAAGCTTCCCTGGCCATCAACACCCCATAAAAACTAAGTTTCTTTACTCAAAATTCCTCGCTACTCCTTCAACACTCTATCATGAATAATCTTATTCATCAACACATATTCCAATGAGCTTCCTGGCACAAACTCCTGCGCGGTAAACCACTATGGCAACAGATTGAGTGCACACAAATTCCCTCACGAACAAACGGGCCGAAATTAGTAATGGCCCCATGGTAAGGTCGATCCGGCGGCAAGGCGTATTATACCGCAAAGTGAGCTATCAAATCAAAGGTGATCTTTAACTGCTACCCATCATAAAGGGATCCTTCTAGTAAGGTATCTACCCACGATTTTTTCTCAAATTAGTGTAAAACTCCTAACCAAGGTAGGTAGATACCTCATACTTCCACACACAAACTGCACCCCGTCAATAATGGTCTCCATAGGATGGTGAACAAAACAGTCCACCCACCCTTGTAATGAAATCCCGCTTCGCGATCGATCAGCTCCACTTCTTCCCTGCTCAATCGAAGCCTCAACAAACATGGCCTCGATCCTCCCATCATCACTGATACCTCCTCACTCTCAGAAGATGAATCTCTTCGCTTCCTTGTCTTTCTTTATGGTCTCGTGAGGTCGATTTCCTTTCTTTCACAAAACGCTTCCATAGAGGAGCTAGGCGCCTGCATCAGCAGCTCTCTAGATCTTGCCATAGATATGGCAAGAATAGAAATAATGGCAAAGATGGCCCAAACACAAAACGATATCCCAAAATCCTGTCTCCAGAAGTATCGGGCTGGCCCCGTGCAGATCAGATAAAAACCTTCTCTCCATACCACCAGCCAAAGCCCTAATCCACAACGAGCAAAATACTACCAACCTAAACCAACCAAACAAATCCATGGAGATCCAATATAATATCACAAAAACAATGCTCTCAAGGAATTGCGGTGCTCAACACGTCAGATGATGAATCCAAGAAGAATCCGGTTCGAGAGGAAACACCGGGGCAGGAACATGCAAACTCGGATTCGCTTGTGTGAGAGGACAAAAGGGTAGGGTTTGTCTTATAGAAGAGTGGATGAGATGGGTAATGACAAGAGGTGCAAAAAAGGGGTTAAAACCCACTCGCCAAACCGCCTCGGCTGCATCGGGTAACGTGCTAGTGCGGTACCGGCACTACTGCCCACCGCCCCTTTTTGCATAAGTGGTACCGGGTAGTTCGTTAGAGCGGTACCTGCATCACGTCTCATATTATATATATATATATATATATATATATATATATATATATATATATATATATATATATATATATATATATATATATATATATATATTTTTTTTTTTTTATTTTATTTTTTTTTTAATTTTTTTTTTTTTTTTGTAAGTTGGGACAAGAGTGTTTATATATAAATATATCCTTTCGAATGCTTTCCATCCCTGATTTCACGCACATTCATTTCCTCGCGTATTCTCAAAGCAAACCGACCGGTTTATGGAGCCAACACCGTATTTCTTTCGACACCTTCACACTCCTACCATGTGGTCCACTATATTTCTGCAGATCGTGGTTCCTAGGTTCAAACCCAAATTGGCAAACTCAAGGCTCAAAATACGTGCAAGGGCAATCGTCGATTTACAAAGTGTCACGTATGCGGCCCAACCATTTTCCGCTATGCATGATGTTCGATTCGTACACGGTGTAGTGATCCTAATCAACAAAATTTGTTTCCTATTTTCCTCCTCGTAGTCAAGCTACTGCAGTATAGCGGTCTAGGGTCGAACACGGGATGGGTTTTCATCCTACAAATGATTTGTATCATGGTTCAAAATGGTGAGGCTTTCGGGATTTGGATGCATTAAAAGTATGGGTGTCGGGGTCACTAGGTAACTCGAAATGTACTTGAAATGAGGTGTGAGAGGGAGACCTTGAAGGCTTCGGTCACTAGCTTGATAAATGGGGTTATATAGGTGTCTCGGTTATTTCCGCATTAGGGCAAATGACATATAGTCATCACAAAACCGGATTCTGTTTAGCTTTAAAACCAACCCTTAAAAACACTCCTATTTGAGCCAAAACACTTACTGAGCATTTAATGTTCCAGCAGTTTGAAGAATGCACCATTTAACCTAATCTCAGTGTCTCGTAAATGACATCTAAAGAATGTCAGTGTATCTATCATTAAGAATACACTGAACCCTAAAGCATGACAAGTATTGACCAAAAGAAACACATTAAATAGCATTAAACCCTAGTTTGGAAAGTTTGGAACAATAAATGCAAGACTAAGCTTTTCATTTAAAATCGAGGACCACCCGCAAAACCTCCATTAACCAACCTAGCAACCCTCCTCTTCAAGGTTTGAGGTTAGCCAAACATCCCTTGAGTTGTCATCCTGCTGGTGTTTCATTAGCCAAGAAAATGAGAGTAAAGAAGAGTAGAGAAGAGAGAAAATCAGAACCTAAAACAAAGTCAAGGTGAATGAAAGCTAAGGTTACAAAGTCATAAGGTGGCTTATAGCCATGCCAAGATGTGTGAAATACCAAAATACCAAAAATATATGATTACATTGTGACAAATGGAATTGGCTACAAATGTAGGTCGTTTGATCAAAATCAGAGGGCAACCACTCATGATGCATAGTGAATACATCATAGCGGAAAACCGAGGCACAAGGAAATTCACCGCTATGCACGCACTGCTTATGATAGCGAAATTTCAAGTATCATAGCCGAAAAATCGCACATGAATTTCTAGATCAAATTGTGGTCATAATTTGCAATTCAAATTTTCATGAAACATAGCGAAATCCCGCACTCCCCGCATTGCCTCCGTGACGTCACCATTTCTTCTTCAGCCTAATTTGACATTTCTTTATCCCGACTTGATGAAATCGCCGAGAATTCGCATGAATCAACACAGATACGAAGCCAAGCTTGAAATGAAGGCCGAGGTTCCCAAAACCTGCAAAACTATCAAAAAACAACCAAATAAAAATCAGAGTACTAAACGGACTCGCACATGTCAATTGTTTATCTATATGATTAGTAATGCAAAAGCACTCAAAACCTATCTTAAATAGGACTCAAAATAGCACTTTTTGGTTACTAATCATGTTCCTTAGAGAATATGATGCATGTACTTAACATGGCATGCCAAAATAATGCATAGGGGGTAGTACTAGCAGGAAAAACAAGAGTTTGACTAGAGGGTCCATGGTTTGTGTAGGGAATTAGAACAGAATTCGGGGTAATAAGGTCCACAATATGAACATAGAGATTTTGTGCATGCTTGTTATTGTGTAAATGCATTGAGATGACGTGGAGTGTGTATAAAGTCATGCGGCTACATACATTACAGGTCAAGTACTATACCCAAAGGAGCCACAAATCGAATGATCACTTCAAAGTATACAATTTCATATGCAATAATTCATTCGGAACTCAAATCATGCATTTCACACATTTTCTTAAAATTTCTCCCTTAAACGAATTTAACCATTTCTTTCGGTGCCTAGGATAACGGAAACACCGACACGATCCCATTGGGTTACAGGTTGGTAGAAAAACATTTTATAACATAGTACTGCCTCGCTGGCCGCGATCGGTTATTTAAAAAATCGTTGCGGTACATCATACTATCCCACTGGCCATGGAACGGTATGTCACTATATTTAATTTCGTTCATAGTATTGCTAGTTTGACCCTTATTGGTATACCTATCTATCCTTAACTCGAATATAACGGATAACATTCTATTTAGGGCATTAAAACTCAGTCATAGTAATTTACAATATTGTATATACATTTATACCCAAATAATACATTTTGATGCTCATGCAATTTTTTTATGGCAATGCATTTGAAATCAATTTTCCCAAATCGCTTAAAACAAATCACACATATACAATTAGTCTTGGAAAATTATTTCAACCAACAATCACAAAACTTGAAATAAGAAGAGGTACGGAGAACAAACCCAAAAAGGTTGTCGCCTTCGATTCCTATCCCTCATAACCCGCCTAGGTCATTTCCTCATCACCAACCCCTAATCCATCATAATTAGTGGAATACATTGTTGGCTTATTTAGGTTTCTTGTTAGGGCTGTTTTTTTTTTTTTTGATAACGAGGTGTCCGGCCACCCACAAGACCTCGACTAATCCCTCGGGTGCCATAATACCCTACTAACCATGGACACCAGGTAAGACGCAAGGAAATTCCTTGGGTAGGTGGCCCAAGAGACTCGAACTAGGGACCTCTGTCTTGAAAAGCAGAGACCCACCCATCCGAGCTACCTCCTCGGGTTGCCAGGTTGTTTTCACCCAACTTCCTTGTAAAATTTTCTCGGGAACAATGAGCCACATTTACCCAACTTCCTTCAAGTCCATTGTTCCCTTTATAAATCTATTTTATTCGAAATTGAATCATCCACCTGGATCAACAACTCAAGATATGTTAAAAACAACCGGGACTACTCTATTTTCAAACATAACCAGAATTTGCTCGAAAATAGAGCTTCACTTTGACGAATTTCTGGATCCAATGGGGTCCAAATTTGAATACACTTATTTCTAGAAGATTTGTCTCCTAGAAGTCTATTTTACCCAAAAATTTGAATCATTCAATTTGGATGAGTGAAACTCAACTTATGGCCTAAATACCAAAACACTAAAACTGTACTAAACTGAACTAGAATTTGCCCGAAAATAGAGCCTCACTTTGACGAATTTCTAGGTCCAATGGGTTTCGAATTTGAATACACTTATTTCAAGGAGATTTGTTCTCCTAGAAGTCTAGTTTACCCAGAAATTTGAATCACTCAATTTGGATGAGTGAAACACAACTTATGACCTAAATACATAAACTGTTCCAAAACATCAAAACTATACCAAACTGAATCAGAATTTGCTCGAAAACAGAGCCTCACTTTGATGAATTTCTGGGTCTAATGGGTTCCAAATTTGAATACACTTATTTCAAGGAGATTTGTTCTCCTAGAAGTCTAGTTTACCCCTAAATTTTAATCACTCAATTTGGATGAGTGATGACCATGTTATGGCCAAAACAAAAACATGGGTTTTGGAAAATTTTGACAAAGATTCTAAACCCTAACATTTTATACAAAAATTCCTCAAAACCAATCCTAACCCAAAATCACTTTGAAACTTAACCCAAAACAACCCCAAAACTGATCTACAACCATTTAAAACACTTCTATTCCGATTGGGGGTTTTCATCAAACCCAAACATTATTAAAGGGGGTTAGGGTTAGTTTCATTCATTTGATCTCTTTCTTTTCACTTTCTTCTTCTTCCTTCTTCTTCCTTTGGCTAAAATCCTTGGAGAGCACAAAGCCAACTTGGTCTCCTCTCTCATTCTCTCAACTGTGCCCTAGTTTTCAATTTTAAGATATGTCCAAATGAGAAATAATATTCAAAGACCAATTTTTTGTCTTAACTCAAAACCTTCACTAGGCCTTGTTTGGCTAGCACATTATTTCCTCATTTCTCATTTTTGCATTTTGATCATTCTTTTCTCTTTCATTTTCTATTCAACTTGTTACCCTTCTTCCACTTTGGCACATACATCTCTCATTTATGACCCTTGGGTCCTCATTTTGACATTTTACCAATTTAACCTTAATTCTTTTATAATTTCCGGGTTTTATCATTTTTTTTGTTCTTTAACAACATAAATTCCGGAATAGTACAATTAAATTTATTTTATATACTAAAACATAAAAAGGTAAAACTGCAGTTATTTTTAAGGCGCATAATCCAAGAATGGTACTCAAGTTTGAACTTCGAGATTTCTCTTCTCGTCTAACTAGTGCAGCCAGCCAACCACTAATAATTTCAATATCCCGAACTATCTTGTCTATTCTTTTTCAAACCCCTGCTTATGCGTTTTCTAACCCTAGTGTTCCTCTTTTTCCATATACTTTACCATGTAGATATCCACAATAAACACACAATCACAGCATAATAGTGTTAATAAAATAAGAAACACAATGAAATGCAATTTGTCTAGACCCCCACCCATCAAGCCCTAGGTAATCGTATACCTATGCTATGATACCAAGTTGTGACGCCCCAAAAACTGGGGGTCCGTTGACCAACAGTCAACCTGTGGAAACTCGCAGGATACCTGTGCACCTTGATATCACACTAATACGCCCCATTTACCTAACTGTAGGTTAATGAACTGATGGCCACTGCCCATTTATCCATTTTCATTTGAACCATGCAAGGTCATAATTTAAAACGACCTATAAGGGTTTAATTACAACTTTCGTGCATAATAAAATTACAAGTTAGAACTAGATTGTTCCAAAACATTTTACAAAAAGGTTATTAAAAGCCACATGTCGGCTTTCTTCACAATTGCGACCTCAAATGAGCACCGTTCACTAGTGTCAGTTTCGCACCCGAAATATTTTCCCTTATAGAGAGCCACGCCCGATAGAAAAACTTCCTATAGAAGCTACTCCCCACCTAAGTGCACATTCAATGGTCATGTTCCACATTCACATCCTAAGTAAAAAGATTTTCCATTTCTACTATGGAATCCTACATGTCATGTCATGAAATGAGATGAGACTCAATCCTGTACCATGGCCCGAGTCCTCACCGACTCCCACCACACAATGCGAATGCTAATGTGTGATAAACCGTCATTGATGAATCGCATCTAATGAACACTTTGAAATAAAATTCATTTTTTTATAAACCAAAACTTTTATGGATGTCATCATTTCAAATAATCTTTTTATAATCAAAATCGTGTGTTTCGTGGGTAGTGGATTTTCGGCGTCTCACCGCAGGACTCCGCATGCCTTCCTACACTTTTGCACTTTCCATCGGAGTGCATGAACCATCCTCGGCCTCCCACCAGGGATGTCTACCTGCTATTATCCACCACACGTTTTCCATGTTATGGGGTCCGTGTGACTCATGGAGTATCGCCCAACAAAGATCGAAGCCTCATCAATCACCAAGCATGGTGAATGATCTAATCATGCACTCACACCCATTCAATGCAATGTCCCCGCAGCATATGCACAATGTATCATTACACGCGCCACATGTATAATGAATGCTAAGTACAAATAATTCAAACCATACAATTCACCATGTATTATGGATAATTACATTTATAACATATAATTTCCAACACAATAATCATTTCAATGTCGTAAGATATTCAAACACATATATTAACATTCGATCACTACAAAGCATGTCATTCAATTTCACAATGACAACCTTGATTCAAGACCAATTTTTTGCATCAGATCAAAGAGTGATTTGCGCACAGTATATATACATTACTAACACAGGTATTTTATTATCGTCTATTATTTACTTAGATTTATCTATGAATGAACATTTAATTTATGGTTACCGTGATGGCACGCTTACTGCCATACTATTGCTTAGTTCCTCACACCTATTATCAGAAAATAATTAGATCTAAAGGAGTGTGACGATTTATCATGCCCTATTGATCATGCATACATGATATTAAGTCAGCTCATAAGTACATGTTGGTGAACATTGTATTGAATCGACCCACCATGAGAATACTACATGGATTATATGTCACAAGTACTTCTCATCATAATAATGTCTTCTTTTTGTCCTTCGACCTAACTCCACCATAGGTCTCTACATGAGGAGCTTTATGTGTTAACACAGTTTAACATCATCTGTAATAGGGTGGTAATACAGACTGTAGTTGGACATAGAATAAATCATGTAGAGGGATGTGAGTGGATGAAAGGGATTTGTTCCTCCTTTTAGAGAGATATTTATGGGCCCCTCGATATGTGAGACTGGAAATTGCATGGCCATGCTCAAATGAATTAATAAGGGTTATTAATGTCATTTGTATTATCACTATACGGAGGTCGAGAAAATTGCATGATTGAATCCTTACAAGAGAAAATAGTCCATGCCTTGTGTTCAATTAGGATATCGTGGGAGATAAATGGACTACGAAATTTATTATGATTAGGTTATGCTCGTTATTGACATCCACATAATTTCAAAAATATAATGCTCATAGAGGCCGCTGATGATCCGGTGGGCTCGAAATGGGTTTTGAGCCCACTGCCAACATTATGTGGACCTATAGGATCAAACACACATAATATCCTAGTTCAACCCGGGCTTAAAATTGGTATTTAAAACTCAAGGGATCCCTACAAGTGATTCTGGCCCTATCTGCTTTTCATGCTTGAGAGAGGCGGCTAGGGTTTTCATGAGACTCAACCCGGTGTTAGTATACTTGTTCTCTCTCGGTTTCCAAGAAGGCTTGTTCGTGTGGATAGTTGTAGAGGGTGGAGCGATCCCACTGCGCCTTTCGTTCGACAAGGAGGGTTTGCACAGACACGAGACTGAGGAACAAGGATCTTCCAGCGTGAATAAGGTATTCTTCCATCCCTAAATCATATGATTAAATCACATGGATCCTTGGTCAGGTTAGAAAAGGCTTTAAATTTTTAAATTTTTCTGCTGTGTATGTATGTTTAATCACCATTAGAAGCCTAACACACAAAATAGTCCACACCATGGACTTAAGCCAAGCCATAAACCAGCTAAAACTAGGCCACACAGCAAGCCATAACCAAGCCACAAACTTGCCATACACAAGCCATAGGCCAGTTTCGAACTCAACTTAGAAATCGGTCACCACCAAGCAACTAAGACTGACATAACCAGGCCAAGGAAACTAGCCACCAAGTAGTCTCAACATAAGCCATAACTAGACTTGAATCAGACTAAGACCTCCGGCCATCACATCACCAAATGTGGTTTTGGATAAATGCATCTCACCGATGCTCCCGAAATCGCTGAACAAAGCCCCAGAACCGACCATAACTTGAGTTGTAGAGGTCCAATTTTTGTGATTCAAAAGTCTAACATCAAGTTCACAGATGCAGCTACAACTTCTATGATGAACACAAGTCCAAATTCCATTCGTTTCCCAACCGAAAACTAGTCCCAAAAATTTGGACACAACCAAATAAACAACCTATGTTGTGGCAGTCCTGGGAAATTGACCATAACTTGAGCTATAGAGGTCCAATTTGGGTGATTCAAAAGCCTAACATCGAGTTCAAAAGCAGCTACAACTTCTATGAAGGACACGAGTCCAAATACCTTATTTTTCTCAACTGAAAACCAATCCCAAAATCTGTACACTGTGTAGGCTCAAAACAGGGCAGCCTTATCACAGGCCAGAAATCCGGCCAAACAACCCTTAGGGTAAAAATAACCAAATTATGAGGAATCCCTACCTCTTGGAGCGTAGCCCTCATCAAGTAGACGGACTTTATTTCTTGGTTCGACGAGTTCCGACCATCGAAATGCCAGAGATCTGGGAAAAAAGCTTGCCGACTTTTCTCTTTCTTCTTTTCTTTCTTTTTTCCTTTCCCTTTCTCCCTTTCTTTTCTCTCTTGCTTTTTTTTTTTAGTTCCTCTCCACCAATTCTCTCCCCAATTCGCACTTATCTCCCTCCTTTCTATGGGCTTGACACATGGCTTTGCTCATGCCACGTGTCACCCACATGGTTTTGATCATGCCATGTGTCACCCACATGGCTTGAATCATGTCATGTGTTACCCACTCATTTGGGTTCCCTTTTGCCCCATAAAAACGTGGGAATTCGATCGTTTCCTCTATAAGACCCCGACGCATCGCTTCACAGAATAGTAAATTTGCCATGTTGTGTTTTAGTAAACTGTCACAAATAATTATTTTCAAAAAACGCAGCCCTAAAAATTAAAAAAATGTTCATAATAATATTGAGTCTAAAGAAACCGAAACTCCATTAAAACGGAATTGTTTATGGGTTTAGAAACGCTGATCATTTGAGTGATCTAAATTGCCCTTTTATAAAATAGTTTTAAAAATATTCCTCATAATCTGATTTTTCTAAAGCATGTTCATGGGATAGAAATAAGTTTAATTAGAGATTCCATTTGTCAATTTTATGATTGGCCGATCATGAATATCTTCTTGTTTCTTATTACATAGGTAATATTTTCAAGCGAGGCATTTAAGTCATTTAATGAGTAAGCTTAATCTAAGTAAAAGAAAGAACCACAGAATGGTGCCATGTGTTTTCAGATCCATGCATTAAGAATGTAATCTATGAGAGCTTTCAAAATTCATTACCTTGATATTTGTCATAAAGTAGTCAATCCTAACTTTGGTTAGTTGATGAGTTAAAGCTAACTAAAGTTAAAGTGATATTTGTATTAGCTAACCACGAGCTTAGTTAAGCCTAACTACGTTTAAGCAGGATTTTATGAGACATGTTAATTAATGTTTTTGATCATGTTATATTACATCACTAGAATTCAAGGATGCTAACTAATGGCATAAGTTGTTAATTTAAGGACAATTTGGAGGGAAAATTTTAAAAATGAAAAGGACACAAAGTTCATTTGGTTTACAGATGTACTATTTGGTAAGAGACAATTTGAAAGGCAAAAGTGAAGCCAAAAAGGAAGCACTTCACGTCCATGCAAGGAAGACAACTTAGGCAGCCCCTTTCCAAGTCAATCAAGTTATTCTCATGCCATTTCAAGTGTTCATCATGTCCATGAAGTACCCTAGATCAAATCCTAAGTGAAAAATCAAGTTTTTAAGGTGAAATCACTTACTAGTCTATGTGAATTTATGTTAATGAGGAAATGGTTATATGATGGTGTAAATGAGTTCTTTGGCATGTCTTTATGTAGATTTGAACAAGATATTTCATTTGAATTGCCAATACCAAGACACCAAAACTAAGGCAAGATTAGGTTTTATGGATTAATTTATTTAAACCTTCAATTGAGTTATGTTAAGGCTTTAGCTATTAAATTGACATGATTTTATGTTGATTTTGCTAAGAAATTGAAAAGAAAGAGTGAGATTATAAGGGTTATAAATTTCGGCCAAGAGAGGGTTTAATTGGAAATGCATTGGTTTGATTTAATTTAATTGAATCAATAGCATTGGATGAATTGTTAACTGTAATTGTTGAAAGAAAATAGAAGAAATTGAATAAATAATGATGAACGGTGACATGTGATTCACCACCCTAGGAAAAGTATAAAAGTTGAGTTTCACTGATTTAATCACTTAAAAGTGGCAAATGTCAATCTAATGGCTGGGAATAAAGTTTTAAGAAAAATAATCGATTAAGGTATAAATGTATTTTTGCTAAGGTGAAGGCATTATGGGTTTTTCACTTAAGCATGCTAATGGCTTGATTTAAGGCTTGTAACGATGTTGTCGAGCCTTGATTAATTGGTATGAATTGGTTAAGTTGAGATTAAGTTGAATAAGAAAATTTAAGGGTTGCTTTCACTTAATAGAAAGCATAATTATAGTTAATAATGGTTTAATTGAATATTGCTGCGGTATGAAACAAGTTTTCACGAATTTTATGGACACTATTCAAAGACAAAGGTGAATGTTTTTAAAGAGGCAGAGTACAAGCCTAAACAACCATAGGAAAAATATAGAGGTATAGAGAAAAAGCCAGTGAAAACATGAGATGGAATCCACATACCCTTGAAAAGTGAAAGATAGTTGAAAGAAAAATGACTAAAGCTAAAGCTACGGTGCACAGGTGGAGGAGATTTTATGAGGTGGAAGGGAAGAAGGAGCAAGGTCATCACGGAATAAAAAATACCAACGACATGACCCATCTACAATAAGTTTATCTGCAGTCGCTGATCATCTTGAGGTCTCGGTCACTGCATATGACACTGCAAGATCTGCTTTCGGTCTATAGCTCTTTCAAGGAAGCCCCACATGCATTTGACTATAAGTCTGGTGGGAGAGACTGATCAAAAAAGAAAGATAAAGCAAATGAAAGCTGTCAGAAATGAGAGGAGCTTATACTTAGCTTTACATTATTTTATTGAATTTATGGTTCTGGAAACATTATTTCCTATGAACTATGCTCCTCACCGAGCTCCTTTAGCTTAATACCCTTTGCCAACAGCTTATAAATGTTTTTAAAGGTAGACTGAGCAGCCGAAAGATCCTCTGCTTTCCCGCCCACTTTCGCCCCTCACGTAACTAATTCACTTGTTGAAAATGTATAGACCTTTTGTAAATACAACTACTACTCACCTTTTATTTTGTGTAATGTATTTATGTTTTTAAAAATAAACTACGATAGCTCGATCCTCTATGTGGTAGAGGTACATAGGGCGGTTGCAGTAACCCTAATTCCGAGCCCAACGGTTATAAAATACGTTTATATTTCTATGGTGTTCAAAATGACGATTTTAAATTTGATTTGAAATCGCCAGGGCACTCGATGTCCCGTAGTCGACGTGGAGCAAACAACATTATCGAGTGAAAATCGTTTTATTACAAGTGTTAAAATTGTGAAATAGTCCGAAAATATAGGAACTCTCTGTCCGACACAAAAATTTTTAACAGATAAAAGGGTTTAATGTTTAAAAAAGAAAAGAAAAAAAATTTGTTCACCATGTTTAATAAGGTTTTAATATGGAAAGCATAATCGTATAAATGGATTCTGGCTTCCACTGATTCACTTCTAACAAAAGGGTTTAAAAGAAATGTTTTCTCTCAAATTCGTAGGAGCGTGCCCAGAGGGTCCTCAGGTTAGAAGAGAAACCGGTTGGGGTCCCTTCAACGTGGTATCAGAGCCCAAGGTTTTGAAAATGTTATGGTGGTTTGAGAAGTCTCCACGACCTAAAATGATTTAATGTTTTATTTAAAGGTGCATGAGTTATTTTGACAATTTAAATGTCTTATGAACTTTATAACATATGATATGTTTAAATGTTACGTAAAATGTCACGAGGCCGGCCCGTACCTAAGAGGCAGAGGGAAGTTCCAGAGTTCCGCTCCAAATTATAACATATGGATGAGTTTATTAATGTTCTTATTCCACCTCCTCTTCCTTCAGAGCCAGCGGGAGTTAATATACCACTTGATCAAATGTCTTAGATTTTAGCCACAACATTTTGTCAACCCTGTGAGCCGACAGTGTCCATTGAGAGGGCAAGGAAATTAGGGGCAAGAAATTATGACTAATGGGATCCCTGGGGTAGTTTGGTCGGGTGAGGTGCAATGAGAGGGTGTTCGCTGTTGCGGATGCTCCGAAGGAGTAGATGTAGACATATTCGCTTCTATTAAGCAAGAGATAGAGCACTTGACCGGTGGATGCGCATGTGTATTTGCTGCAGGTGTCCCGACACGCTTAAAGAGGAGTTTAAATTCTTACTCCCTACGGCCTATAGTTCAGAAAATTGAAGAATTTTTCAAGCTCGAGCAAGGAACCATGTCACTGACAAATTATGAAAAGAAGTTCTTGGAACTAGTGCGACATGTTCATCTTATTTCAGGACCACTGCAGGAAAATACAAGTAAGAGGTTTGTAAGTGGCCCAGGTGAAAAGAGATCAAGAGTATCAAGGCCATTGTGACTAATATGCATGTAAATGGTCGAGGCTGCCATCAGATAGAGGACTTTGGGATTAGCTCCTCCTTAATTGCACAGTGGTTCGCAAGGGCCAAAGAGAGATGGACTTGACTCAAGGGTGGATCCAAAGAAAAGTCAAAGAAGGGAGGAAACCACCACGCGTGGTGAGACAGTTAAAGCAAATTCAAATGAAAGCTCAAGAAAAACACCGACTCAGAACTTCTTTCTGCACCCCGAGATAATAATCCAAGAAGTTTGGAGGTTTCATAGAGGGGGAATGCATCGGGCACCGATGTTTGTTACAAATGTGGACAAGAGATGTTTTGAAAAGGAATGTCCACTAGCCTCCTGGAAGCCGGGTCACCACAAGCAAGGCACCCGTTGCAAAGGCCATTTCACGTAGAGGTTGTGGGATCAAAGAGGGGCACCTAGCAGAGGTTCTACCCTTCCAAAGAGTAGACCCAGTGTACCAATAGGGTAGAGGTCGCACCAAATCTAAAGGCAACTCTAGATGACGGCCACCAGCTTTCTTCGTATATTTCAGTGGGTTACCTGCCAGATGTCATACCGGCTCCCGATGTTATGAGGTATACTTCAAATTTCCTTACTCATGATGCCTGTTATTCTCATAGGACCCTTCGGAGCTGGGCTTTTTTATTTACCGGTTTTATTTTTCAAATGTTACGGGAGTCCCAAATTTATAGACTACAATAACATAGTGGTATCTCTTCCCATGTGCAGGATTCACTGATAGCGTAGAGTGCTTATCCGATAAAGGTGATTATCGGAGGCTAGGAGCCTCGGCGCACTTGATATTATTAGACATCCATGACTTTGATGTTATATTAAAGCATGGATTGGTTATCTAGAAATCATGCTGCAATTAATGATTATTATAGGAAAGAGGCCAGTTCCCGTAGACCAGTGGGAGCATGAGGTCGCTTTCTCTCGCGGTCACGTACATACCACCACCAATACCATGACGCCTAAGTGAGGGCTAGTGTCCCAAGTCATATCGTAAGTACCTAGCTTATGCCATTGAGGTGAGGGATATGGTGTCGACCGGAAGATATTCCGCAGTCGAGAATTTTCGATCGTATTTCCAAAGGATCTCTCCAAGTATACCTCCTCCGCATAGAGATTGATATATTGAATCGCCCTCGACGTAACCAATCTATAAGTCACCTTACATGATGGCTCCTTCAGAATTGAAAGAATTGAAAGTACAAATGGAGGAGCTTGTGAGTAAGGGTTTTGTCAGGCCGAGTACTTCGCCTTGGGGAGCGTCGGTTTTATTTATAAAGAAAAAGAATGGAAGTTTGAGATTGTGTATTGATTACAGAGAGTTGAATAAAGTGACAATACGTAATCAATACTCGCTTCCACATATTGACGATCTTTTTGATAAATTACAGGGAGCAAGGGTATTTTTGAAAATTGATCTGAGGTTAGTTATCACAATTAAAGACTGATCCTGGCCAGGATATTCCTAAGATGCCTTCGTAACACCTGTGTACGGGTAATACATGTTTCATCATGTTTATTTGACTAACTAATGCCCCAATCGCTTTTATGGATCTTATGAATAGGGGATCTTTCAAATTTTTATTTAGATCAATTTGTTATAGTATTCATTGATGACATTTTGATCTATTCAAAAAGAAGGAAGATCATGAGCATTGAGTTGTTTTTACGATTCGAGGAACACGTTATATGCCAAACTCAAGAATGATAGTTCTCGTTAGATGCAAGGTCATTTTCTAGACATGTGATTTCGCTGAGGGTTTCTATTGATCCTTAAAAGATTGAGGCAATTGTGAATTGGAAACCACCTACAAACGTGACAAAGATACAAAGTTTTCCTTGGCTCGTGGTACTACCCGGAGCTCGCTTCGAGGGTTTTCGGTTGGGGCGTACCCTTCACTAAATTGACAAGGAAAAAGGAAAAAGCCATGGTTAGAGTGCATGTCGGCAAAAGTTTCTATGAACTAAAACGGAAATTGACCTCACTCGCTTCTACACTTCCATCGTGGCGGTGATGGATGACAATGTATCTGCGGATGCTTCCAAAAGTGTGGCTTAGGGTGTGTGTTAATGCAACATGAAAATGTGATAGCATATTCTTCGAGACAATTGAAGAAGCATGAGAAGAATTATCTGACACACGACCTAGAGCTGGTTGAAATAGTCTTTGCTCTACGGATATGGAGGCATTACTTATATGGGGTTCCATGCAAAAAATTTACAAAACACAAGAGCCTATAATATTTATTCACACATAAGGAGTTAAATATGAGACAAAGGAGATGGGTTGAGCTCATTAAGGATTATGAGTGTACTATTGAGTACCATCCGGGAACAACTAATGTGGTAGCTGATGTTCTTAGTAGGAAATCTACAGGTTCCATATCTATTTGATGAGTTAAAGTTAACTAAAGATAAAGTGATATTTGTATTAGCTAACCATGAGAGTTAGTTGCTTCCACCTATGGTTTGCTAGTGATTTTATGGAGCATTACAAAGTGAATTGATCGCTTGGATTATACGGTTACATATGGACCAATTAGGACCGCGATAACCAATGGCATGTTGTTAATTTCAAGACAATGAAGGCAAATTAGAATGAAAAGGATCACCAAAGTGCATTTGTCTCGCTGTGGATGCTACGGGTATAATGTAATTTGAAAGGCAAAAGTGAAGCCAAAGGAAGCACTTCACGTCCATGGGAGACAACTTAGCAGTCCCTTCCATTCAAGTAACAAAGATGCCATTTTCAAGTCCATTTCTATGTTCATCATGTCCATGAAGTACCCTAGATCAAATCCTAAGTGAAAAACGTTTTAAAAGTGAGATCAGCCTACTAGTTCGTGAATTTGAATAAGAATAGAGGAAAATGGTTATATGATGGTGTAAATGAGTTTCTGGAATGTCTTTATATAGATTTGAACAAGAGATTTCATTTGAATTCAAGTTAACACCAAGACACCAAAACTATTAAGGTAAGCAATTAGGGTTTTATGGATTTATTTATCTAAACCTTCAATTTATTTATGTTGATTTTGCTAAGAAATTGAAAAGAAAGAGTGAGATTATAAGGGTTGTAAATTTCGGCCAAGAGAGGGTTTAATTGGAAATGCATTGGTTTGATTTAGTTTAATTGTGGAATGTAAATGGAATTGAATTTGTTAGTAATTGCTGAAAGAAAATAAAAGAAATTGAATAAATAATGATGAATGGGTGACACGTGGTTCACCACCCTAGGAAAAGTATGAAAGTTGAGTTTCAATTGATTTTAATCACTTGGAAGTGAAAAATGCCTAATCAATGTATTAGAATTAAAGTTTTAAGAAAATACCGATTAAGGCATAAATGTAATTTTTTGCTAAGGTGAAGGGCATTATGCCTTTTCACTTTAAGCATGCTAATGGCTTGATTTAAGGCTTGTAAACGATGTTGTCGTGAGCCTTGGATTAATTGGTAGCTGAATCAAGCTGCTTTGAAACGTTGAATAAGAAAAATGCTTAAGGGTTGCTTAATTTAATAGCATATTATAGTTACGAATTGGACATTGTTAAGGTATGAATGTTAATGGATTTTATGGATAATGTGACTTGGTACGACAGGAAAGTGATTAAGGACAAAGGTGGAAGGTTTTAAAGGAGGCAAAAGGGCTTAAATAACTAAGGTAAGGAAAATGTAAATGTTTATGGAAATATATATATATATATATATATATATATATATATATATATATATATGAAAATGTTTATGATGGAACCCATGGTTACTCTATGTTACAAAGATAAAGTTTAAAGGAAAGTCGACTGAAGTGCTTTAAGCGTGCATGGTACATGGGAAATGGATAGGATTTTTTTATAGAGGGAAGGGAAGAGTGATGCATATCGCTATGCACGTGAAAAGTACGAAAAGGTTACCAACGCACGATATGATTTATTCCATAGTGAAATGGTATCTAAAAGAAAGGCTAAATTTCACCGGAGAGGTTGGGGCGCCATTTCCAAGGATCGTAAAGACCGCTTTCATCGAGGTTCTTCCTCGCAATCTACAAGTTAACGTGAGCGTTCCACTGGTTACATGACTGATTCAAAAGGAAAAGAAAGTAAAAAGTAAATGTTTACGAAATGTGAGATATTTATGCAATGTTTTACACATTTATTCTTTGAAATCCATTCGTAAATATCATTATTTTCCTATGAACTGCTCTACCGAGCTCCTTAACTCATCTTTCCAAATGTTTTATAAATGTTTTTATGGGTGAGACTTAACAGCAAATTTTACATCCTTGGCCCTGACACTTTCACCTCACGCGATACAAACACACTTTAAAATGTATGCATACATTTTTAAAAATAACCATTTCAGCACCTTTATTTTAGAATGTATTTATGTTTTAAAGAAATAAACTACCAGAGCTCTGATCCTCAGGTGTAGAGGTAATGAGGCGTCAGTAATCCCTAATTTCGAGCCCAACGATTATAAAAATATTGTTTGCTTTTATGGTGTTCTAAAATGATTTCAAATTATTTTGAAATCGCTTCGGGTGGGTGACCTGGATATCCAGAGTTGATGAGCAAACAGAACATACCGGGAGGTAATGTTTTATCGCGTTGTGTATCGTGAATGTCCAAAACTGAGAAACTCTTCCCGATTTTCCGTAAAAATGTTTAATCGTGAAAAGGGTTTAATGTTCAAAGAAAAGAAAAAATTCCCAATTGTTTAATAAGGTTCGAATGGAAATCATAATCTCCGTGAGTAAATGGGTTCGGCTTCCACGACCACTTTAAAGTGGTTTAAAAATGTTTTCAAATCCATTGGGAGTGCCTGAGTCCCACTGTTAGGAAGAGCAAAATTCCAGGTTGGATCCTCAATCTCGCATCTAAATTCACTGGGTAACTAGATTTAAGACAAATCTGGGGCCAAAGTCTGTTTGGCTATCCAGATCTAGGAGAATTTCAAAGTTCCAGCCGCACTATGCGCATAATTGATCGCTTTTGCTTCAGTAATTGAAAAAAGAAAGAAAGATTGAATATTTAGCATCACTGGATACAACAAGGGACTCTTCCACATGAAACATCTAAAAAAAAGCAAACGTTTTCTTATTTTTATTTTTTGTGTGTCTTTTAATTGAAACATAAAAAATATATAAAATCTTCTATCAATTCACATTGTTTTATATCCAGTAATTAAAAATTAAAAGAAATATTTAATCGTTGGTATGCTTGAATACAACAAGAGTCCCTTCTGCATGAAACATTAAAAAAAAACATTTGCTAATTATTTATTTTTTGTGTCTTTTAATTGAAACATTAGAAATATATGAAATATTCGATTAATCCACATTATTTTTATGTTTAGTAAATGTAAAATAATAGAAAGTTGAATCTTTGACATCCCTCGATTCAATAGGAGATCCTTCCGCATGAAACATATATATATAAAAAAGCAAACGTTCACTCATTCTATCTTATTTGCGTGTCCTCTAATTGAAATATTCGAAATATATGAAATCTTCTATGAATCCACCTTTTTTATTGTCTAATAATAGTGAAGAGACTGAGTTATGGGGAGCTTACTCCCAAAGCTATGACCCTATGAATGGTAGATAGGACTATGACACAACCAAAGGGAGTCCTTGAAGATGTACTCATCAAGGTGGGAAAATTTATTTTCCCTGTGGACTTTGTAGTTATGGATATGGAGGAAGATAATGTTCCACTACCATTGATCACACCTTTCTTCGCCACTGGAGCTGCCTTGATATATGTTAAGAAAGAAGAACTCACTCTGTATGGGAGAGGATGAAGGTGTATTACTTCAACCTTAACAAAAGCCTCAAATACCAATGTGAAAGTACATATTAAAGATCTGTGAGAAACAATAGTTCCCATCCGCATGAACGATGGTTTGGCTGTACTGGAATTGGCACCAATGAAATGAGATAAATTTCTAGTATCTGAGGATCTTAATTGCACTCCAACTCAGCTTTTGATTTAAAGGAAACAGTCTTAAGTTTGAATGAGAACAATATAGAAAAAGCAAGCAACAATGAAGAGAAGGCAAAAGAAATAGAAACAAATTCAAAAGGGTTAACCTTAAAGGAATTACCTAGACACTTGAAGTATGTTTTCTTAGGACTAGAAAAAGAAAAACATGTGATTTATCAATCGCATTAATGAAGCTTGAAGAACAAACCCGAGATTCTCGAAAAATACAGAAGCAATCGTCAGTCAAGAAGATTCCAAAGGAATCACCCTTATATTTCTGGGTTGCAAGATGCATAACATCCTCGAAAATGTAAAGACCTCCATCGAACACAAAGAAGACTAATCCAAGAATGAAAGAAGTCCTCGAATGGCTTAATGCAGTTTTATATATTCAATCTCGTATAGCTCGTGAACCCGTCAGTGTAAGGTTCCCACATGGAAGTGGATTCACTTATCGAAATGAGAAGAATGAATTAGATTCTGGCAAGAACTCAGACAGATGGAGGGTGCATTGACTCGTAAAATTGAATGATCAACTCGTGTAAAGGATCACTATCTCACCACAGATCAAACGCCTGGATAGGTTAGTAGGACACCTCATTCTATTTTCATGATATTAGCTATGGAAAGTAATCCAGATCGCTAAGTAGCCCCGAGACTAGAGAAGACTACATTTACATGTTCTTATGACACCTTTTCTTTTAGAAGGATGTCATTTGGATTATATAATGCTCCTGCCACCTTTCAAAGGTGTATGGTGTCTATGTTAGACGCCCCAAACCTCCGGGTCCTGGCTGACCACCACTAACTCCGCAAACCCAGGCGGTGTCTCATATCATGAGACCCATACATGAGTAAAACACCAATAGTGCCCATCATCCATACCGTCCATACAACCCACAAAAAACAATGAGACATTTATGGATCCAAGAGTTATTACATCACTCTTAATGGTCACAAAAACATATTAAAACTAGTTTGTTCGTAACAGTATAGACAAAGCATGAATCAAGGCCACATCCGGTCGGCTTCATAATCCCTACAAGGAGTGTCAGCCCGTCAGACCTGTCCCGCGACCTAGTGTTGGGTCCCATGACTCCGGGTGAGCCATCACCCAAGAGATAATCATGCGGGCTACTCCCCACGAAGCGCACATGATCATTTTCACGTCAAACCAACAACCAAACCCTGCATAAGAAGGTCGTCCCATTTGAAAAAAAAAAAACTACATGTATGTATGAGACAACACTCTACATGACCCATGTACCAAGTCAACTTCACCAATCCACCAATGCGTAAGTGCCGTGGAAATCAATAATGAAGTCGGGCCCACTCCCATCTCACACAACCTTAGTCTATGTGATATTTATTTAATTGCTTCGTGTCTTTTTTGGGCAATACTTTCCTGGTTCACCGCTGGTCTCCTACACCTCCCACATTCTCTTTCTAAGCCACCCGATGGATACAAGCCCAACCGTGTTTTCGGTGTTTTTCACCCCAGTGAGCAAGCTCTCATCCCCTACTTCACACGCCCACACTATCATGTTTCCATTGAAGTAATGCTATAATTCATATTCCTGTGCTCGAGGCATAGTGTGTCACTATACAGCCCAATGCATATAATTATTTCCATCTTTAATACACATATATCATTATAATTTCACATTTTCGCATGTCATTGAATTTGGCGCGGCCAACACACACTAGTCATTCCCGACCATAAATCCCACGCCGCTCGCAAATAACTGACTTAGTCGTCCGTGAAAAGTCCAATTTTGTAAATACCACTACCTAAACGCCCAACACGCACTTTGCTCGCCATATAGTCCTGGGCATTGACATAAACCCATTCAAAACGGTTCGTGGAAACAAGAACTGAAAGCATTCTCAATTGTCTGTGACCCAGCCTAATGTTCAGCCTAAATTTTGGCTGAGCACTTTATCTTATTAAATTCTAGACTCGACGAGCTTTCCGGAGAGTCCAAGAACGAGCAAATCGGAGTTCGGATGAGAAAGTTATGGTCGTCCAAAGCTGACGCGCCCATCTCTGGCTGGGCATGGGTGTGCGAAATTGGGCACACCCCGCTTATGCCGGATTGGGCCATCCCGCAATTACGTTGTTAGCCCTACGCTCTTGAAACAGAAACCCGTGGCTCGACCATCACATTATGGGCCAACAACCAAACCACACACATACTACACTCGGCCTCGAAATGGGCGAAACCCAGAACACTGGGTCCCAGCGCAAAATGGGTCCAGAGTGGGATGGGAAACCTACCTCTCGCAGCCGGCTCGGGCCTCGCCATCCTGCCCCGTTTCACTGGCCAACATTCTCTCCTTTCCTCTCTTTTTCCTCTCCTTCCCTCCCCAAGCTTCTCTTCTTCTTTTCTCTCCTCCTTTCTCCTCCTTTCTCTTCCCTCCTCCCCTTTCTCTTTCCTCTCTCCTTTCTCTCTTCCTTCCTCCTCCTTCTCCCCGCTACTCCCACCGAACCGAAGTCGCTCCCCCCCTCACAACCTCAAATTCTTAATTCCTCTTTATAAACTCTCTGGTTGCCGTTACTTAGAGCTGACATTGTGGCTTCGCGATGTGTCACATGCCTTTTTGCCATGCATCAGGACACATGGCTTTTGCTGAGTAGTCAATACCATTACGGTTCTCCATGTGGTCAACCACATGGCTTCACCATGTGTCGCCCAACACCCATTGCTCTGAAGCGTGAAATTCGAACATCTCTAACCAACGAAATTTGATCGTAGTTAGATTTCAATAGACGATTCCAACTAAGTAACTGCTTTGTCATCCTGAGATTCAGGAAAAACCCCAATCCTTTCTCCCAGACTATTTTGGTACCACCAAGCTGCCCCCCCCCCCCTTTTTTCTTTTTTTGAAAAATCTAAATTTAAAATTTTCACGGGTTTTACAATGTTCTCGTATTTAGCGGGTTAGAATCCATGGAAATTCATGGATGACTTCCGCATATGATCCGCTTGAGAAATGCTTAGAAAATTTGGAAACAATACTAAAAAGATGCAAGGAAACTTAGTTTTCAATTAGAAAATGTCTATTTCTCGGTAATGGGTATTGTCTGGGCACATGATTAAGTAGCCTGATTAGAAGTAAATCAAGCAAAGGTTTCAGTCATGAAAACTCTCTTGCCACCTACAACAGTTAAACAGATAAAAAGTTTCCTAGGACATGCTGGATTTTACAAGAGATTTATAAGGGACTTCTTAAAAATTTCTAAACCATTATGCATATTGTTGGAAAAGGATGCAAATTTTGATTTTGATGAATCATGCAGATCTACATTTGAAGAAATTAAGTCCAGATTGGTTACAGCTCCCATCATGGCAACACCTGACTGGAACAAAGAGTTTGAAATCATGTGTGATGGCAATGACTATGCAATGGGAGCAGTATTGGGACAAAGAACTGAAAAGATATTCAGGGTCATATACTATGCCAGCAAAACCTTCAATGAGGTATAAGAGAACTACTCTACCACAAAAAAGGAGATGTTGGCAATGGTGTTTGCTTGTGAAAAATTTAAGCCTTACATATTGGGGTCCCATGTATACACATTAATCATGCTGCAATTAAATATCTAATGGCAAAGAAACAGAACAAGGTAAAATTCTTGATAAATGTCATGCATCACCATATGGAGGACACTTTATGTTAACAAACCATAAAAATCTCCAATCAATGCTTTTATATACTGGGGCCTCTGTAGAGATCTGCTTTTGAATGGCAGGAAACATTTTGATAAATGTAGAACCCTCTGAAAATTTAAAATTTTATAAAAGCATAAAAATTAAATAATAAAATTGCTTGAAATGCCTCGCAGGAGCCTCCAGAAAAATTCCCTGGGGAAGCTCTGATGATCAAACGAACCCGTTCCGTGAGTCCGTCTCACGAAAAACTGAAAGTAACTCGTAAAGCTCTGAATTCCCAGTGCAGGGAATTCTTATGCAATTTTAAGTTAAGTATCTAGTATCCTCAAGAACGAGATTTTCTTAAAAATCTCAGAGAGTTAGCAAATGATTCTTTGAGTTAAGTTCAATTAAAATGAATCAATCAAAAGAAATAAATTGTTTCGTGACAAACGAACCCCCGTCATGGACGTACAACTGCGGCCCCGTCCATCTTAAGCTAAGAGAGACAAAAAAAAAAAAAAAAGAAAGCTCTTATTTTGGAGGGGAAAACCAGCACTGGGCGTGAGTAGAGAGAGAAGGGAGAAAATCTCTACCTTCTCTACGATCTGGGCTGCAGACGGTGATCACCAACCGTCGAGCCAAGATTTAAAAAGTTCATCTACTCGACGAGGGCACGCTGGGTAATCGACAACACGCTAGCTTCATCGATATTTCTGCTCGAGAAGAAAATCTAGCAGAGAAATTCTACCTTCTCTCTAAGATTTACGACACAACCCACAGCTTCTATTCGGTCAGCGCGACTTAAAGTCGGAGTACTAGTCGGCTAAATGCCGCGGGACACCGAAATCAAGAATTTTTGCTTCAAAGATTCGTGCATATCTCAGAAGGTCGGGTCTCGGCTCCTGGACTCAAAAAGATTCGGCTCTTTCTCTCCAAGAGGTAGGAACCTTCCTCACGGTTTATATTTCATCTAAATGTTTTCGTCTTGGTTGAGCCCATTCTAGGGGCTATTTGGTTGTGTTCCGTGACACAAAAAAACTGAATTTTTCTCGGTTTTGGAGCAATGATGTCCGCTTTTTTTTTTTTTTTTTTCAGAGTTTTGAACGATTTTTAGCCGGAAGTTCGGGATGAGTTTTCAGGCCATGTTTATGGCTGAATTGTGGACTCAATTAGACGGCTCGTTGCCGAAAGTGAAATTGTTTCCGGATGAGTTTGAAGTAGGAAAAGTAGCATATATTGAGCCATAAAGGAGCCCCTGCAATTTCAGGTTTCACGCTACTGCCCAAACAATCGTTGCATAAGGCCCCCAACTTCTGACGACCGTAACTTTTCTTTGGGTCCTCGAATCTTTTGCGTGCGTTCTAGACTCAAGTGGGTTCCCTTGAGTCCAGAATCCATCCATATATAGCAAGCTTCGATAAAAATTTGAACTCATATTTGGTCCAAAATGATGAAAACAAAAGAAGGCCCCCGCCGTTCCGTGCATCAATTATTTGTGCTCATACTTCGAAGCCTCCAACTCGCACGCCATAACTTTCTTGTCTGAAATACCCTATGTGTTTAGACTCTATGGAAATATCTTGGAGTCTAGAATCGGACCACATTCTTTTCAGAATTGGTGGCTCACATCCTTGTTGAAAAAATTGATTGTTACAACAAGTGTGTGCTGCAATTGTCAGTTGTGTGGATGTGAGGAGTTGTGTTCAAGTAGCTGGCCATACTAAAAGTCAGGGTTATCTTAGGTGCATGATATGTCTTGAATTAGCCTAGAAAATGAGGTGTGTCATTACTTCGCTCAGGTAGTGACTTGATGAAATGTTAACATGCGTTTGCGTGATTGACAAATGGCATTTCGTTAAGAGGCGTCATGCTCGATGTCAATATGTGTGCTCTAACATATCGCTTCAGGATGTGTTTTCGTGTGGACATGGCGTGAATGGCATGTTGGGGCTAGTTTATTGGGCATTAAGTGCAACATGATGTAGCCTAGGATTCGAAAGTGACATTACTTGTCTAAGTGGTCGGTCGATGCTGCATGCTTCTGCTTGATGTGTTGACATGAATGTGATAAATGTTAGTATGACTGCATGTATATTAACATTTAATGAATGTATGATTTTGTGTGCAAATGAAGGAGTGTCCATGGTACACTGGAGGTACGGTATAAGGTGTCCATGTAGAAGTCTTTTATACATTGGGCGACTTAGAGTGCAATGGCAAGAATAATGTAAATCGGTGCACGAAAGAGTATTAATGATGGTGCGGGTGTGCGTATACGTTGTCATTCATCATCCTTGGTGATTGGTTGTGGACTGCATTTTTGGACGGCGTGCAATGGAGATCCATCGCTTGTGGTGTCGTTCCACTACCTAACAAGAAATGAAAATGACTCATTGCATTTCACATGCATCGAGGCACCAGAACAAGAGGGAGGAGTGCATGAGGTGGTTTCCCCTTTGAGAGAATTGTTTCGAGGGCGACCAACAATATTATTTCTATCTGAGTATGTTCACTACAATATCTAGAGGTTATCCTCCACACAATATCAATTTGCCTCGAGTATGCCCAATCGACATACACGAGGGTTATCCACACACATCACCGCCTGAAAGTATGCCCAATTGATACACTGGAGGTCATTCATGTCAACAGGTATACGCCCAATTGATATACATCAGAGGCTGTCCTTCAATGTCAATCATCTATATGCCCACCGGGATATACACTCCGAGGGTTATCCACAAAATAGATTATCGGCAAATCCATTATTTATATCGGAGGGTTGTCCACTGCAACACAAATACCTTTGTTTGAAACTGGTTTTCATTCATGGAAAAATCATGTTTGAGTCATAGACTTGATAATGTGTATGATGGTCGCCATTCCGGCGAATAAGTAGGATTCCGTGCTGATTGCAATAATCTAGGTTAGTGTTTGCTTTGGTTGTTGACCATTCATGTGCATTTAGCTGTGAATACCAGAGAACTTATATCTCTACGCGTTAGCTCACTCTGCCGTGGGACCCCCTTTCGTGTGCATAAGACATGTGCAAAGTGGCATGCTCCTTAGAGGCCAACATTATGAAGCGCCTGATTGTGGCTCTGATCCAAGTTTTTATATTATATTAGAACATGCTAGTTTAATATAATGTTTGTATTAAGAGTGATGTAACAACTTTGTGGCTCGTGATATAGATTGTATTATGGGATGTGGCCTCACGTCATTTATTTTTTATGTGGACCCGTGTGGTCGCTGTATAATATCGACGTTGCCATGAAATTGCACAAGTTGTATTTCTTAAAGCTCCGTACGCAGACTCGCCCTATTTTCGTTAAACTCGGGTCCCAGTGGGATTAATGGTAAGGTCGGGTTACCCGACATCCATCTAATCTTCGCGTCGACGGTCAGAACTAATAACTGGATTTCATGCCACACAATAAATGTCAAAGAATCAAAGAACATGCGTAAGAAATGAGAGATGTCTCCATAAGGAATCCTATTTATGCAAATTTTTATGGTATGTGGATAGACTTCGCGGGGACCTTTCCCATCCCCTCAGCTTGGAAAATTCATACATTCTCTTATTTGCACGATTATGTATCCAAACGGGTGGGAGCACACAGTCATTCCATAAATGATGCTGGGGCATAGTGGTGCGTGGTCTGGTCCTGGAAGAAATATTTGAGCAGACATTTGGAGTACCCGTAACAACTCTCACAGTGATGAGGGAGCTACTGCAAACAAAGTGTTTCGCAAACTCAAGGACAGATACCGAATCGTACATGTAATGGGGTTGGCTTATCACCCCGCCAAATGAATGGTCAAGTCGAGATTTCACAAGGAGACAAATAAAGATTCTAGAGAAAATGCTGAATTCAAGCATGTTACCTGTCTATAAAGCCAGATGATGCATTGTGGGCTTATGTGAACTCCATTTAAAAACTCCGCTATTGGAATGTTCCATACGGATTGTGGGCTCTCGGGAAGCCCTCATTATCTCCTCTAGAACTAGTATATAAAGCTATTATGGGCTAATAAGAAATCGACCGTGATTTCCAAGCTGCCAAAGAAAAGAGATTACTCCAAATGAGTGAACTGGAAGAGTTGAGGAATGAAGCTTATGATAAAGCCAGAATTTACAAGGATAAGACAAAGAAGTGGCATGATTAGAAAATTTCGAGGAGACCAAAGCAGAGACACGTGACACCCCAAACTCAAGTCAAAGCTTCTAGGAAAATCGGTCAAAGAGGGAGTGGTCCTTACACGGTAGTTGCAAGTACACCCTTTGGAGCAATGACACTGAAAACTAATTCTGGAAATGAGTTTAAAGTGAGTGGTCAAAGATTAAAGCATTATCTTGGAGAGAACATAAATGAAGATTAGTTCCAAATTGAAAAGAAATGGAAGAATTTTGCTGAGAGTAAAGCATTTTACAGCAAATGTCTAGCTAAAGACATAAAACATGAGCAGCTACTTGGAAGGCAAACTAAGCAATTTTTAATTTTCATAGTTAACTTGATTTTGTTAAATTTTGTGTGTTTGAAGTTTAGTTTTAATTGTTCAAATTTTATTACATGTGATTAAAAGCTGATTTTCGTGACAATGAAGTCGAAATCAGCTAGATGGACACCTTCTTTCGGGAAGCATTCTTTCTCAAACTCATTATGTACAAAGTGCTACAAGGGGGAGTCTTTCTTTTTCCTTAACTTGTTCTTTAAGGATGATGCATAGTTGAAGTTTGGAGGAGTGTATTTTTATGGAGCAAGTAGCTTTGTTGTGCCCATTCTTTGAATATTTTGATTATCATCATGTTGAATGATACTGAATGAAGAAATAAGATGGACTGTTCATACTTGAATCATGTTCTTCGTTGTACAGTAAAGCGTCTGGCCGGCATGATTTTAGTGCGGCTTGAATGCATTGTATACCGTTTTATGTGTTAATTGAAGTTGAAACTGTTAAATTTACTTTGAGGAAAAATGCACCAGATTGCTGCGAATCTTTCTTTATTTTTTGCTTTCTTTGTCACGACATTATTTCTCTTCGTCACAACAAAGATTACTCTAGCCTTTTATATATTGTAGGAAATTATGTCGTGACATAATACTTTATGTCGAAACATTATTTTACTCAATTGTGTATATAATTATATTCTGCAGGACATAATACCCTATGTGTTCATTTATTACATAGGGTTTAAAAAAAAAACCCTAGGCTATTTTTTTTGTCACAACAATTTCAAAAACACAACATATCATTTGGCCTATAAATAGAGAACCTCGAATTTGAAAGACCCACTTCCTCATAAACCATCAAACCAGTCATCTACCTTCACCAAATTTGTCTCTCGTCTTCACTCGAAAACCCTAAATCCCCAAACTAGATTTCAACCATGTTCGAACCACAGAATCTGATTCCAAACCTGAACGAGATGATGGAAGAATACGCTGAGAATGAGGAGGAAGCCTAATGAGTCCTAAACTCATTTATTTTTAATCCATTTTTTTGGCATATTTTTAGAAGTTTATGATTCATTTGAATGTTGAATCATGGAATTTCATCAACTTTGTGTTTTGGTGTGTTTTAATGAAACAAACAAATTCCAAAGAAGAAAAAACGTAAAATTAAGTTATGCGTAATTTGTCGCGAGACATAATCTCAATATAACTAGTAGAAGCTATGTCGTAACAAGCAATGCTATATCATAACAAAGAATAAGAGTTGAACTCAAGGTAGAAGTGAAGATTGATGCAACATTTCACAACTTTGTCGCGACACAAAATGAGAGGGATTGAATGATAAATTTTGCGACAAATAAATGAATTTTGCGACATAATGGTAATCAGAAGACATAACTTTGTCGCAACAATGGATTTTTGTGTCGCGACAATGATCAAGCAAAAGGCAATACAATTTTCTCTTAAAAATCAATTTTATGTTGCGACATAAAGGGCTGCAAAGTGCAAAATATTTGTCATGAGAAAAGAAAATTATGTCGCAACATAAAATGGAAAAGAAATGAGATAAGTCAAGACAAGTTTGTCACGACAAAGATTTCAATGTTGTAACAAACAGTTCAGCTAACGACAAAGATCAAGGAAGGAAATATGTTGCGACATTTTCAAAGTATGTCAAGACAACAACAACATATAGCTGAGAGAGACTCTGTCGTGATATAGGGAGTTATTGTCGCAACAAGGGTTGAGAAGAACCACAAAAAGAATGTCACAACACAGTGAATTATGTCGCGATATAATGAAAAGCCTAAGTAAAAAATGTTTGTCGTGACAATCAGAAGCTATGTTGCGACATAAGTTGAAGAGAGCACCTAAAAGAGAGCAGAAGACTATCGCGACACAGTATGAACAAAAGAAGTAATTTATGTCACGACATAAAACAAAGCTAAAGGGAGAGAAGCTCTGTTGCGACAAAGAACTTTTATGTCGCGACATGATATCTCTCGGTGCAATCAAGCCGCAATGGCACCATAAATGTCGATACAAGACACTTCGCTTCTGAGATACCATAAGACCGCTTCGCATTGGTTTTATGGTCGAATATTGTCAAAGTCCGTCACCACATAATCGCCCAAGAAAATAAAACTATGCGACGTAAAACCCAAGCCACGGCTAAAGTCGGAGAACAAAGATGACAACCACACTAATTTTCAATGCGTCGCCACAAAGTCCCAATGGGGCCGACATTTTTGGGGGGACCCACAATCTCAGCCTCGCGCGGCTCATCACTCACATTATCATGGTGCAATCCATAAATAAAAGCATCTAGCATCTATGCAAGTAGCCTTCCGCTAAACTGTGGAACTCTGATACCGAGACTCCTTATATATTATTTTTTATTTTTCATTTATTTTTCACAAATTAGTTTAGCTTTAAAGATAAGTTAGTTTTTTTTTTTTTTTTTACTGGGATTAAACAAAGGAATTTGTGAGAAGTTTCTCGAAAGAAGTTCATCAGAAATTTGAAGCTTATTATCGTCTCACTCAAGAATTTAAACTTTTCTGGGTTCATTTTATTTCCATTTGCTTCCAATCTCAGTGAATTTTCCTGATCAATTAGTCATTGTTACTTGCGATCCAGTTTGAAAGATTGAGCTCCCTCTGGGAATTGATCGATGTTAATTACCGTTTCCTGCATAATTTGAAAGAACGTCATAGTTAGAAATCTTGAATTTATTTAACTGTGTTTCCGCAGCAAAAGAAACTAATTGTCGACATTAGTAGCGTGTACCCAAAAAAATGAATGTATCTTGCTCTCGATGATAGGAGGCCCTCCCGAGGACACGTGATGGAGAATCCCGAGAGTACGGAGTAAAGCATTCGGGGGTATGTTGGGATTAATATTAAGGAACCAATGAACCCGAAGGACTACTCGATAAATCACTAATTTACCGTATCGCTGAGGATTAGTCAGGGTAATACGTATCAATTTAGTTGATCGTAGGTCAAGTTGTCACACCCCGTCAATGCAGGATTTATGTTATTTTACCATTGTTTTTTTTCACATCAATAGTCCCTAACATAGGACCTTTCAAAATCCAACGCTTTGCACCGCCCTACACACCATACAAAATCAACCTCGTATTTCTCAAAATCCTCGCAGTCCGAAACTCCACTCTTGAGTAAACCGCCTCAGAAACGAATTAAAACTCAACTCCAGTCTCAAAACATATATATACATATATGTACCGGGTGTGTCCTCAATGCACCTAAGACTATATACACTTGCTACTTGATCAAAATAATATTTGGACAATCCCAAAACTTCGCAAAGTGTCCCAAACTAATGGCCACGAAGCTAAATATACAATGACCTATAGATATGAATCGGCTCCAAATATACAAAGGTGAACCTCCACAACACCAGATGTTCCTCAAAATGCATGCTCCAACCACCATCATGCTAAGGCTGACACAACTCCCCAACTCCTCCGGCAAGACCTCGCAAGCCAATCCTCAAGCCGTAACCGGCCCTCGCACTCAGACGGAGGGAATAATGGGAGGCAACCTGGCCGTTGAATCCCAATGGGCCATATGCTTATAAAAACATTTCAAAAAATACAAATACACCAACACATCTCAAAACATGAGCATTTACAATAATAGGTTGATGTGTTCAAATGATGCAATACTACCTCACCATTCACCCTCATCAATGACTCGATTTCACCAGACTAGCTTCGAACATCCCCTAACAGTCACAACTGTTGATCTACTACCTAGGATATGCCTTAAATCCCATGGTAATCCACAAATTGTTGGGACTCACTTAACTAGGGATTTGCCCACATCCCATAACTAATAAATTGATGGGACTTCATCACCCGTGATTCACATCTTCGTTATCCGTGACCTTTCTCGACTACAACCTGTGGGACTAGTCACATCCCACGCCCACTAAGCATCAATCCGACTCTCACACACAACCCTCCCATACCACCATGTGTGATGCTTTTAAACAATTTCACAAAAAGCATTCACCCACATTGATACAAGCTCATCAAGGTACCAGTTAATCTAAAGAATTCCGTTGATATAAAAATATACACATTTATATATATATATCATTAGAAAATCACACGTCCAAGCATGGAATGGCCGTACTTCCACAAAAACAAACCATGGTATAAGCAGGAGAAGGTTACAAGATCCTGCACCTTCCTTGGATTAAAAATCCATAAGTCTCCCATGTCAAACCAAGGTCACCCAAAGGATCTGTACTCAACACGAAGTCATAAGATTTCTACCGCCAAACACCGGGGTTACATGTTACCCAATTGGTTTATTAATATCACCACTGAATCACAATGCATTCTTATACCTCCCAACATAAACCTTGATCCTCCAAGGCGCAGCCCCCTTTACACTTACTAAGATCAACATTAACACCCCTTATTAGGGTAACACAAACAACACACACAACACTCTGTGTACTGCTTCACCTATCTTAAGACCCTTTAATTCTCTCAACTACCTTATCAGCCATACATACTTTTTGTTCACTGTGGTCTTAAACTAAAGTTCAAAGGGAGGATTCTTAGATTTCCACAGCCTCTTAAATCAGGTCATTCGGACCTCGGAATCAAGAGTTATGGTTTTTACATTCTGACCTCCCCGAGACTATTTCCTAGGGACAGACCGTGTCCTCACTTCTCACCCTTACTGACGAAATTATGGGAAAAATGAGCCATAATTTGGCCACACTTTCTTCATGAAGTTACTCCCCTATGTGGCTATGTTGAGAAGGATTTTGAATCACTCCATTTGGATCAATATAACTCAACTTATGACTCAAAAACAGGAACTGCTCCAAAACAGGGGACAGAATCTGTATCTAACTTTCAACCTCAAATTCAAGGGTCTTATGGTAGGGTTTAGTTCTTGGTCAAATTTCTAGACATCTGAAGCGGCTAGTACTTCTCCAACTGGAATCATCCGGTTCGGAGTTCTGTAGGCTAACTTATAGCTAAAACACTGTCATGGGGTCAAAGGGGAAAGCTAGACAGCACCTCCCTTGGACACACACACACATGCCATCTTCACAAAACTGGTATTTTACAATTTAGGGTTCCACCAAACTCACCTTCATCAAATCTAGGTTAGACAAATCCCAACAACCCTAGAATATAACCAAGCCAAGCCTTAAGAAATCATAAGTACTATTATCTCCTTTTCACACTTCGCTCATGCAAATCCACATACCAATCTTTTCAAGTTAAAAAGCTTTTACCAACCCCCACATTCCCCTGCGTCTTAGGGTTAAGAGATGGGCTTCTAACCCACCATTGGGGACTTTATTACTTTAACAATACCATGTATTCAACAAGAAGTCTTACTAAATATACATCCTTAAGCAAAATACAACCAAAGTCCGTAAGAAATACAACTAAGGCTTTAAAGATCATGTTTACATACCTTAGTGAACTTTTTCTACCAAAGACCAAGCTTTCCTTCAAGCCTTTTCTCCTCCTTCAGCTTCTCTCAGAACCCTCTCTCACTTTCTAGAATTCTAGAATTTTCCACTTCCTAGCAAGAAATTGGCTATTCAGCATCCAAAACCAAGGCGCTTGGCACATGCTGGCAAGCTCTTTTCATGCACTCGCGATGTGTCAAGAGCTCCTACCTCGAGATACGAGGTGTCATGCCTCATGATGCCACATAGATCACAACATGATATTGCACTTTAGTCCCTCTCCACTAACAGGTTTCAAAGTGGTCCTTCGTTGTTACTTAATTACAAACCCTAACAAAAACCAATTAACTTACCTAATTACAATCGACCACATAATCAATCTAACACACTTTGCTAATCCTCTAATTAAACCAACCATTAAGATTGCTAATCTAATCACAATTCCTTAAAACATCATAAGGCATGTTGTATTTGGTTCCCCAAAATCCTTGGCCTGAATATAAAAAAACATACCGAAAAGGTACATTTCTCCTTTCTCTCGATGAAAGCGGATTCGATCCCGTATTAGCATAGATCTAATCAAGGAGATAGAGAATTTTATTAGATTCGACGGATGAGATACCAATTAAATTGGGGAAGGCTTGCATTATCCTATCTATAGGGGCAAGAATTCTTCAATCCTAAGATTTGTGTATGAAGTACTAAGAAGGAAAAATACCTAGATCTTAGAAAGAGAATTATATTCTACAAGTAACTGATTAGACTCATGTGTCTGAAAGGAACATGAAAATCTAATTAGTGAAATGTATAGTGGAGAAATCAAAACTATACTCCCTTGCATCTGACAAAGTTCGTGACTAAATTGATGGTCAACCATGTTATAAAATGATTTAATTCGATAATTGTACATTGAACTATTTCCTAGTGTTAACTTACCCAATGAACTTTCCAATTCAATTATTTTGAATTCTTTATATATAGTTATAGAATTTTGCTTAGTTTTTACAATTCCTTTAGTTTAAAACCAAATCACTTTTAACTTTGGAGTTCAAATAGTAAGGATCTTGAGTAGATGGGTTAATTGATCTTTAGATTTTTCATCAATCCTCGTGGGAATGATATCTAGACTAAAATTTACTTTTATTACTTGTACGACCTATGCACTTGTAGTGATCTAGACCAATACAAAATTTCCAATGAAGTCTTCTCATAAAAGGCAGACACATATTTTATATCTTTTGTCTCAACAAGTATTTAGACGCTGCCGAGGACTTTAGTTAGTATTTGGTAGCCGTGTTGGAAAATTGATCAACAAGTTTTTAGCGTCGTTGTCGGGGACTTAGTTAGTCTTAGGTAGCAATGTCAGAAATTTGGCACACATAACACACTCATCATCATATGTAATGGCCTCAACAAGTTTTTTGCGCCGCTGGTCGGGGATCGAAAGGAAAATTTAAATATCAATATTCCAACCAAGGAGAGAATTGCTAATTTAGACATTTTTCTTTGTTTTATCAAAATTTCATAAAAATTACAAAAATAGTTTTAACTGTAGTAGCTGATTAAGCTACTGAAAATATTTTATGAGCTGAAATTGATATAACTGTTTTCCACATATTTGATTTGATCTTAGTGTGTTTGTATTTCAAGAAGATCTCACATGCATAGAAAACCAGAAGCAGAATTGCTGCATTTAGACACATAACTGGAAAGAACACTGAGAAATCTAAGGAAAGTAAAGAGTGTTGAAACAACAACTATGGCAGAGAAAAGAGAAATGATGCAACCTATTCCAAAAGAAGTAGTAGCAGAGAGACCTTAGAGGTAAATGACTATGGAGGATTTTTGGAGGCCAGCTATTCAAGATGAATACTCTGCTGTGAGACAACCTGCTATAAAGACAAATAATTTTAAGCTAAAGCCAGTTTTGATTACAATGGTGCAGCAACATCAATATACTAGGCATCCTAGTGAAGATCCCAATGAGCATATGAGAATATTTCTACACATGGTAAACACAGTGAAGTTGAATGGGGTGAGACCTGAAGTGATCAAATTACAACTCTTTCCTTTTTCATTGAGAAATGTGGAAACTACTTGGTTTGAATCAATGCCATATGGAACAATGAATAATTGGGAAGAACTTGGGAAGCTTACATGAGCAGATTCTTCCCTCCCACCCTCACTTCATAAAGGAGAAGGGAAATCATAGTATTTAAACAAAGAGAGGGTGAAAGTCTCTACACTAAATGGGAAATATTCAAGAGATTGTTGAAGAGATTCCTAATGCATGGCATTGATCTAACTGCACAAATGGACATCCTTTATCATTCTATGAACTACACCTCCAAGGGCATATCGCAAAAGCATGCCGTGGAGCATCTAAAAAAGAAAGAGTACAAAGGGGAGGCCGACAAATGATCAAGATTCAATGCAACTATAAAGCTCCATCCGAGACTCGTGAGCAATACATCAAAATGGGGAGTGATGAGTTAAACGTATCGACTACCATAGTAGTGAAACTTGATGCATTGATGAACAAGATGGGAAATCAAGATAGAATAATACACTCAGCACATGAAGTGGGAACAGTTGAAAGAAATGAGCAGAAAAGTAGTGCTGAAGAAGGACTAGCCCATGAGGGTCATTACCAAGTTGAGGAGGCACAGTTTCTCAATGCTAATAGAAGCTACAACTTTAAGCCAAACCTCAACTTGCCAACTCACTACAAACTAGCTTTGAGAAATCATGAGAATTTCTCATATGGACCTGTAGCACAGTAAGGACATAGGCCCTATAGCACTTTTCTGCCACAGCACGTCAATACGGGTTCCATGACAAGAAGAACAAGCAAGTCAAAGAGTTGAGAATCAGGGCTAGAGAAGGTCCTAGTCTTTTAAAGATCAGATGATAAGCTTTATAGGAGAAAACAAAAGACTGTTAAACATACATGAACAAAATTTTGCCGGGAAGCTGGGGCAAGGCTCCAAGCAACACGTATGTTTCGTTGCCAACACAAATGCCTCCTTAAAATCTGACACAGTAAGGCAACCGGCCTCTGGGCCACGTATGTAGAATCAATCGCATGTCTTCCCAAGTGACACCTAAGAAGAATCTAAAGACCGTATGGCGCGGGATCATGGCGTTGACTCTAAGGAGTGGCAAAGAACTGGAAGAAATAAGAAATGAGACAAAGAAGATCGAGGAAGAAAAACATACAGAAATTGGAGAAGAAATGAAATAGTACAATTCCAAAGTTATCAAGAAGCAGAGAATAAAGAAAAATGCAATAAAGGTGTCAATCAAGCAGTGGAGAACTAAGAAAGAAGGAAGGGTTTCTCAGTTTATAAGCCTCAAGTCCTCCATTCCTCGAGGGCTTTAGAAAGCCAAGCTAGAAGAGCATTATCTAGATTCCTTGAACATGTTCAAGAAAAATAGGTTAATATCCCCTTTTTATAAGTACGACCTCCTAATGCCTCACTATGCTAAATTTATGAAGGATATATTGAGCAGAAAAAGGAAAATTGTTGAAGAAGGAGTAGTGAGCTTGACAGCAACCTGCAGACAATTATCCAAAGGTTTTTACCAGTGAAAATGCAGGATCTAAGAAACTTCACTATTCCTTGGACCATAGGGAATTCTGAAATGGGAAAAGCACTGTGGTGATTGAGTTTCAAGATGAACTGATGCCTTATCCGTATTCAAAAAAGACTAAAAGCTCGGGGGGAGCTTACTTACAACTACACCATGTAGATGCTATGCATTTTAACCTTTTAGCTCAACCTGAGCGGGGTATTCTCAGGATGTGCTTAGTTAAAGTGGGAAAGTTATTTTTCCAATGGACTTTCGTGGTTATTGATATTGAAGAAGACAACAAGTCCTAATCGTTGTTAGGCGGCCTTTCCTTGCTACGGAGTAGCTTTGATAGATGTGAAGAAATGAGAGCTTACTCTAAGGGTTGGAGATGAGGTAGTGCACTTCAATCTCAATCACAGTTTGAAATAGCCAGAATTTGATAATACTGATTATAAGATTGTAGAAACAAAAGTTCTCATTAGTTCTGAACTGATAAATGATTGTAAGATTTAGAGTTCAATGAATGAAAATGAGATGAATTTCCAATAGCTTGAGTATCTTGATGTTGAAGTTCTGAACTCCAATTTTGAATTAAAAGAGGCAGTACTCAGTATTGATAAAACAGTATAGAAAAATCAAGCATCAATGAAGAGAAGGCAAGTGAAACAAAAACAAGTTTAGAAGGGTTAACTTTGAAGGAATTACCTAGACATTTGAAGTATGCTTTCTTAGAACCAGAAAAAGGAAAACTTGTTGTTATTTCAGCTGTATTGACTGCGTTTGAAGAGCAAAAACTGTTGGAGATTCTTAGAAAACACAAGGAAGCAACGCTTGGTTTATAGAGATTTGAAAGAAATTAGTCCTTCTATCTGCATACACAAAATCCTTTTAGAAGATAATGCAAAGATTTCCATTGAACATCAAAGAAGATTGAATCAAGTAATGAAAGAAGTTCTCAGAAAAGAAGTACTGAAATGGCTAAATGTAGGCTTTATATAAACAATCTTGACACCATAGTTGGGTTAGTTCTACGTGGTTCCCAAGAAGGGTGGACTCAATACATCTAAATGAGAATAATGAATTGATTCACAAGAACTGGATGTGATGGAGGGTGTATAGACTACAGAAAATTGAATATTGCTATAAAAAAGGATCATTATCCTCTACCTTTCATTGACCAAATGTTGGACAGGTTAGCAAGACAACCCCCATTACTGTTTTCTTTATGGATATTCTAGATATAACCAAATTGCTATAGCCTTTGAGGATCAGGAGAAAACTACATTCACATGTCCTTATGGCACCTTTTCTTTTAGAAGATGCCATTTGGATTATGTAGTGCTCCTGCCACTTTTCAAAGGTGTATGATGTCTATGTTTTCAGACTTGGTAGAAGAGGCTATGGAAATCTTCATGGATGACTTCTTAGTATATGGATCTAGTTTTGAGAAATGTTTAGAAAATTTGGAAGCAGTGCTTCAGAGGTGCCAAGACAAAAATCTAGCTATGAAGTGGGAAAAATGTCATTTTATGATAATGGAGGGTATTGTCTTGGGGCACAAGATTAAGACTGGCACAGAAGTCGACTGCCGGTGTTACTACCATAAAGACCCCGTATCACCCACAATGCTAAAGGATAAGAAGTTTCCTAGACATGCCGGGTTTACGTGTAAGATTCAAAAGCGGGACCCTCATCCTCGACTGCTATGCAAATTGCTAGAAAAATATGCAAATTTTGATTTTGATGAATCATGCAGATCTGCATTTAAAGAAATTGGTTACAGCTCCCATCATGGTGACACCTAACTAGAACAAGGAGTTTGAAATGTGTGAGATGACTCGCAATGGGAGCAAAGATTGGGACAAAGAATTGAAAAAGATATTCAAGGTTATATACTATGCCAAAGAAACCTTCAATGAGCACACAAGAGAACTACTCACACTACAAAAAGGAAATGCTGGGGGGCAATGGTGCTCGGGCTTAGAAAAAATAAAGGTCTTACATACTAGGGGGTCCACGGCTATGGTAATACACATTGATCAAGTCGCTATTAAATATCCGATGGCAAAGAAAGACAAACCGAGACTAACTGGAATGGGTATTATCACAGAAGAGTCGAATAGAAATCAAAGACAAGAAGGGTAGTGACGATAGCCGATCACTTATTCAGATTAGAAAAGACTATCAAGAAATAGAAAAGGAAATTGAAATAGGGAAAGAACTTTCCCATGAGCAACCTGCTTTTGTTATTAAATTCTCGGGCACCACTGGAATGCCGATATTAGAATTACTTAGTCAGGAATATGCCACCGAGTTCGTACTACCCGCAAGAGAATAGGAAGTTGATAGCTTATTATTGATAGAAGATTTTATATGGGATTACCCACTACCAAAAGAGAAGACATATGATTATCGAGATGTACCAGAAAAGGAAACTATGGAAATTCTTTAAAAATGTCATGCATCACCATATAGAGGACACTTTGCAGGAGATAGAATAGCTCATAAAATTCTCCAATTAGGTTTTTACTGGCACACTCTATTCAAAGACTTTTTTTGAATGGGTAAAACATTGTGATAAATGTCAAAGAATGGGCAACATAAGTAGAAGAAATGCGATGCCTCTACAAGGAATCCTGGTGGTGCATATTTTTTATGTATGGGGGATAGACTGCATGGGACCTTTCCCATCATCATTTGGAAATTCATACATTCTCCTAGCTGTGGATTATGTATCCAAATAAAAAGCAATAGTCATTCTAGAAACAGATGTCAAGACAATGGTCAGTTTTAATCAAAGAAATATTATGAGTAGATTTAGAGCACCCGCGTAACAATCATTAGTGATGAGGGAAGCCATTTCGGTAAATCCTGCTTCGGAAAACCGACGCAGGAGATATGGAATCGAAGTTGATGTAATGGGATCGTTTATCTCTTAGTCAGGCAAGTCGAGATTTCCAACAAGGAGATAAAGAAAATTCTTGAAAAAACATTTAACATAAGCAAAAAAGACTAGTCTATAAAGCTAAATGATGCATTATGGGCTTATAGAACTGCTTATAAAACTCTCATTGGAATGTCCCCATACATAATTGTATTTGAAAAACCTTTTCATCTCCCTCTAGAACTTGAATATAAAGCTATGTGGGTCATCAAGAAACTGAATTGTGGTTTTCAATCTACCAAAGAAAAGAGATTACTGCAAATGAATGAACTGGAAGAGTTGATGAATGAAGCTTATGAGAATGCTAGAATCTACAAAGATAAGACAAAGAAGTGGCATGATCAGAAAATTATGAGGAGGGAATTCAAAGCAAGAGAACAAGTTCTATTATACAATTCCAAGCTCAAGTTGTTTCTAGGAAAACTGAAGTCAAGATGGAGTAGTCCTTACATAGTAGTAGTAAGTACACCCTTTGGAGCAGTGACATTGAAAACTGATTCTGGAAGTGAGTTTAAAGTGAATGGTCAGAGATTGAAGCATTATCTTTAAGGGAACATAAATGAAGATTAGTTCCAAGATTTTGAAGAGAGGGAAGAATTTTGCTGAAAGGAAAACATTTTGCAACAACAAATTTCTAGCTAAAGTCATTAAACTGAGCAGCTTCTTGGGAGACAACCAAAGCAACTTTTAATTCTTATAGTTAACTTGATTTTGTTAAATTTTGTGTTTTTGAAGTTTAGTTTTAATTTTGTTTGAAATTTCATTTAGTAATCTTGTTAATTTTTTTGGACAATGAAGTTGTATTAGAGATAGATTTTATTTGGAATCATTGATTCTTAGACTTATTTAAAAGTGCTACTACAAGAGGGAGTTTTCTTATTTTCCTAACTCCGTCCCACGAGAGTATAGTTGAATATATATATATATATATATATATATATATATATATTTTAGAGTAGAAATTTTGAAATAGCTTGTTGCCTATTCTTTGACTACCTTGATGATAATCATGTTGAATTATATCGAGTGAAGAAATGGGATGTGTTGTTCATACTTGAATTGAGGTTCTTTGATGTTAAATGTGTCTTTACAAGTATGATTTGAGTGGGATGAATATATTGCATACCGTTACGTGTTAATCAAGCTGGAAAAATGTTAATGCAGTAATTTTGAGGAAAGTCATTGAATTGTCGCGATAGACAATCTTTTGTTGCGACATTATTTCTACTATGTTGTGACATTGTTTCTCTTTGTCATGACAAAGATTGGATTAGCCTTTTTTAAGTTGCAGGAAAGTATGTCGCGACATACGTTTTATGTCGTAATGTTATTTAATTTAAGTCAACACGAATTGGGTCGCTGATATCATCTCTCTCGTCGTGACAAAGTCAAGGTTCTATCCTCCGATTTGGTAAGAAAGTGTTTGTCGCGACATTATTCCTCTTTGTTGCGACATAAGTTCACTTGAACAACATATTTCTATGTCGCAACATTCTTGCTCTATCGCAACAAAAGATTGACCTAGCCTTTAATTGATTGCAGAAAATTATGTCGTGACATTAATTTACTTCACCAGGATACAATTATATCACGACATTATTTCTTTATGTTGCGACATAGGATTGAAAAGGAAATAAACCCTAGGCTAGTGTTTGTCGCGACATTTAAAAAGACACAACAAAACATTTGGCTCATAAATAGATAATTTTTGAAATCTGAAAGGCCACCTTCCTCATAAACCATCAAGTCACTCGCTACCTTCACCAAATCTCTCTCTCATCTTCCTTCAAAAACCCTAGATCTCCAAAACAATATTTCGACCATGCCTGAGTTGTCGCACCTTGTCCTAAATCTGAATGAAATGATGGAAGAGTATGCAAAAGTTGAGGAAGAGGTTGTTCAAGAAACTCGGATAGGAGCAGTACAGGAGGAAGAAAGACCATAAGCAAGAACAGAGACGAAGCAACCAACTGTAAAGATAAGAAAAAGAAAAAGAGAAGCTGAAGAAGCTAAAACAGAGCAAAGGAATGAAAGAGTAAGAGATTTCATTTCAGATAAAGCCTTCACTTTATGGCAAAAGAGTCTAAAAGATAGGGGTTTTATTGTCGAAAGAGGGTTCAACAAGCTCATCTCACCCTTCATTGAAATTTTTGAGAAAAGAGGATGGCAATTACTTGGCGAGCACAAGGCACTTGGCTTTGTTGCATTGGCCAAAGAGTTTTATGCTAACATGGTGGGAGTAAAAGGGAGGATGGTGTGTGTTAGAGGAAAGTGGATAGATATTTAGCAGAGAAAAGATAAATGAAACGTTTAATCTGAAGGTGTAGAAAGATGGGTCAAAATTCAAGAAATTGTTAAAAGAGCCAGAGTATCAAAAGATTATGGACTTGCTAACAGGCGGAAAAGGAAAATGGAAGGCAATAAGAAAAACCTCACATGAATCCATTGCTAGAGGCTCTTTGACAGAGAAAGCTAAGGTATGGTTTTACTTTGTCAGTTCAGTCCTGTTGCCATCAAAGCACCTCAGCACAATGAGAAAGAATGAAGCAATACTCCCAGGCGCCGCCAAGGGGTATAAAATCAATGTGGCGTGATAATTGGAGTAAATTCCACACAATGAGTTACTACAGAAGCAAATACAAGGGCTTGATTCCACACCTAGCTATAATCACTAGACTTTGCCTTCTAGGGGGAGTAAATGGAGATTGGGAAAACGAAGAAAAATGCCCCAAAGCTTCTCTTCTAACATTAACTGGAGTGACGAAAGGTTAAAAAAACAGAGGTAAAGAGAAAGAAATAGAAACAAAAGAAGAACAGGAGGATGAAAGAGACAATGAGCTA